>MDKF010564231.1:0-73070 GCA_026770625.1 Nicotiana glauca | reverse complement strand
TGCTGGGGAGAATATTCCTGATGGGGATAGTTTTTTCTTTTCTTGCTTCCCCGCCTTCCTTGATGACTCTTTATTTACAAGCCTTTCCCTGTTGTTTTCCACTGGTATCCTGGCCACCCAAATTCCTATGATAGTGACCTTGCTTGAGGATCTTGCATGTTTTACTGATGAAGCATTTTCTTCGTTCATCCTTGTCACTGGAAATACCTTTTCTGTCGGGGATATCCCCCCTTCTTTTGTGACATATCTAGGAAACGGGCATTTCCCCGAACTTTGTGTCTCATTGGCCTTGGCCTTGAGGTCATTAACCTTTATTTTTTGCTGGAGATATCCTCCTTGACACTGATCCATCTCTTTGTCAATTTTCTCTTGCTGGGAAATATCATTTTTGACACCGGCCTTGCGCTTGTTCCCTCCTGACTTATACCACTTGGGTGTACCAATCAGATCTCATCTTGCATAATTGGAAAGCTGATGCAAATTTTGAAGTCATTTCTCGCAAACAGACTCTATTGGGGAATTTTTGATGAAAGGAGGAAGATAAACATCATCTTTAATTTAATTTAAATTATCTAAACATGACTATTTACCGGATCATAGCAAGCATGTTAAAATGTTCAGTAACTTAAAAGATGTCAAACTTACAGTCCATAGTTAACAGAATTCCCAAAATTACACTCATAATGTCTATATAAATTTAAAACCTAAACAGCTAGAATTCAGAGCTTTAGTACAGAAAAGAGCAAATACCAACACTCAGCCTCAATTGGGAAGTAACGACTAACATAGACTAGTAAGAAAAAGATGATCAAGTGCTGAAGAAAGCGAGAGAAAGAGAAACATAAAGCCCTTTTCTCATTTTAATCCATGTAATGCTTCAGATTTGACATTTTGAAGTAAGAACAGTACCTGGAATTCAAAAACAACACAGAAAATGAGGGATCAGCAACAGAACAATAGCCAAACAGCACTATCAACACCAGTTCCAACAATTAAAACCCAGGAAATCAACTCAAAAATCCAATGAAAGATTAACCCTCAACCAGCTTGAATCAAAACTTTCAACAACCAAACATCAATCCATTTTGAATATCAGAATAGGAACTTTTATTTTTCAGAAGTAAAAAAAATCACTGAAGTTTCAATGGAACAGTAGAACTTTTTGGCCCTTTTGTATTTTCTGGAATTCTATCTCTTAGGTCTGCCTTGAATGGCAAGATTGGGTGCCTTTATAGGCAAGGGAAGTAGAGCAGCCTAGACAATTCAGTTTTGCAATTAGGCCCTTTTTCAATTTCATTTTAGCTTAACTACCCTTAGTTAAAAATTTGAAGTTCAAATTAAACCCCCCACCGAGCTTCCTAGAAGATTCTCAGTTAGTTAGTAAAAGATTCCCTAAGTGAACAACCCAAATTACCCTTTGTATCCCTGAAATTTACCTTGAAATCTCATGGGTCAATTTTTGACCCAATAGTTTAGGAATGGGCCTTCGAAAACCCAATTTGAATCCTTTCTTTTATTGGGCTGTCGATTTCAGGAAACAAATTCCAATTAGCAACCAAGAATCACTGAATTACTGCCTTACAGAGTCACAATGACTCATCAGGTCTTGGGCCCAAAGGAAAAAATAAATAAATAAATAGACAAAATATTCAAATAAATCTAATACAGAATAGAATCGTGCTAATTAAACACAACACTAGCATGTATAAAAATGTCCCTGAAGAAACGAGAAAAATGAGGAGGAATCAAGAAAAAAGAAAAAACAGGAAAACAGGAACAGAGAAATGAAGAACAAAATTGAAGCAAACAGAAAAAGAGCGGAAAAATACCCAACAAAACTCAACCAAAAGAAACAGGGCCTGAGTCTTCAAATCCCTCGATTTTCGTCAAAATCTTATATTAATCGTGTGCTCTTACAAAGAACACACGAATAATATCGAATTAGAACGAAAACCTTGATTTGGGATTTTTTAGGGTTTATTTTCGATCTGAAATTCGAGAAGTTCTAGAGGGATTCGGCAAATGGAGTGGGGATTTGAGACGGGGGGTGAGGTGGTGTTAGTTTGGGGTTAATCAAAGGTGGCGCCGCCACCGGAGGACATCGTGGCGGCGCTAGGGTTTCTGAAATTTGAGACTTTCTGAGGGGATTTGAGAGGAGGTGTTTGGAGATTTGGATGGGGAGGTGAAGAGGGCTCAGGGGTTTGATTTTGGTGGCATTTGGTGGACGGCCGCCGCCGTACGCGATTTCCGGCAGGCGACAGGCGGTGGTTTAGGGCGGCTCTAGGGTTTCCAATCTCTGGGAGGAGTGGGGTGTGAGAGAGACAGGTTTGGGGAGTAAGGCTCATTAGGACAATATTATACTTATCAACCCTTACTTCCGGACCGTTAGATCAACCGAGATCAATGGTCCTGATTTGGCCTTGATAAAACGAGGTCATTTTGATTAACTAGTGGGGCAGACCGGGTTAAGGGCGGGTTTGGGCTTAGACGGGGCAGGTTTTGGGGCAAAAATTTTGGGCCTGGGGAAGATTTTAGAAGACTCAAACCCAAAAATCCATTTTCTTCACTCTTTTCTTTTCTTTTCAATTCTCCTTTTTTTCAGAAAAATAAACCTAAATTAATCCCTAATCAAAATATGCTAATACATTAAATTAATTAACTCTAATTAAGGCCAAATTGAATGAAAACTACCAAAGCAAAAGAACTAAAATTAAAAAGTTCAAATTAAACTATTTTTTTGTGATTTTTTTCATTTTTGTAAAATAACTAATTTGTTAATTTATCCTAAAATGTAGAATTAAATCCTAAATGCAAATGTCAAGTATTTTTTTGTATTTTTCATTAATTAAATAAAATAAACAAGCACAGACAAATACAAATAATTAACGGAAAGTGCCACAAAAATCCACAAAATTTCAAACCATGAAAGAAACTATTTTATCTTGAATTTGTGGGAGTAATTCATATAGGGCAAAAATCACGTGTTCACAACAAGTAGCAAAAAAGAATTCTTTAATCAGGAAGTCATAGGTGCAGGCTGTCGCCGCTTACATCCGGTCCAGGCCAGTCGGCTAATATAAAAAACAACAAACGACAAACAACAAGAAACAAGCAAACCCCAACCCACAAACGAAATTTAAAAAAAGGAAGAAAAAACAACAAAGTGCAACTTTTTTCACTCGGGGTCATCACCGCCGTCTTCATCATCATCTCTACAAGGATCATACTCATCACCATACACACCCCCGTAAGTTTCAGGTGTCGCAACATCATACCCACATTTGGCACGAACCTTGCGAGCCTTTGCTCGCGCTTCCTCGTAAGCAGCCTCGGTCACGGTGCCTGCCTCCCACAAGTTCGTGAATATATCCCGCAGGACTTCGGCGTAGACCCAGAGCTCATGAGCCTGGCGGGGAACGGCAACACGGGACGGCCCAGTTTGAGACCTCAGCTGCTGGTTTTCCGCTTCCAAGGCCGCGATTGTTCTGCCAGAACCGAAGCCTCCTGATCAATCGTGCCAATCCGCTCCTCGAGCCTCGCCTCCATCAGGGTCGTCATCGCCCTTTCCGATTCTTGTTGGGACTGGAGTACACGAATCGTATCCTCCAGGGCCGCCGCTTTACTAGGATCTCTCAATACACTCTAGATCGGCAACCTTTCTCTCCATCGCAGTCAACTTCCCTTTCCACTCTGCGCTCATCTCCTCGACTCTAATCTGGCTCTGATCCATCTCCAACTGTGCCGATCTCAACTTGCCCTTCAGATACTCGCACTCAGCAGCGACCCTTCTGCCCAATTCAAGCTCCTCGTCTTTGAGGCGGAGTTGCTCTTCGAGCTCGCTCTTACTACCGATCGTCTGCAGCAGCTCTTGATCCCTTTTCTCCAATTCTTTGCCTAGAGCCCGGTTACGGGGGTCCATCCTCAACTGTTTGTGCAAATCGCGATATCGGTTGCGATAGCGACGGTACTTCTCCAGCAACTGCAAGAAAATCCTCGACCGAATGTTGGCCCTACGAATGCTTTCCACCTCCACCAGATACATCTAAAAAAAGAAAGCAGTTAAACCAATGTTCGCTCGTATAAAGGGAAAGGCCGAAGTAAGAGCCGAGTGCGACATACCCTCAAACCCATGATGGTCATTTCGTTCCTAAATTTGGCATCGACAATATTCCGCAGGGACACATTTTCGGCTTCTAAACACAGCAAGCTTAGCTGCGACACCAAGTTATCCCCCTGTGTCAAGAGATTCACATTAGAAGGGATATCAAGAACACGATCCGATCCACCTGCATGAACCACCGAATGAGTGAGGCCATCCTCGAACATCTTGATATCATCAGGATCCAAATCAGACTCAGACTCATATTCATCGACCATCACACTCTTCCCCCTTTCTGCCACCGAAGAGGGGATACGACCCACCGCAGATAAAGAAGGCACACTCGAAGTCACGACGGCGGCACTAGGGGCCTGGTTCTCTGCTCCAGAAGGACGTTGATCATCGCCGGCAACGGGAACTCCGGGTTGGGTCATTCCAACAGCTGAATCTTCCGGACACTGACTGCCAACGCCAACTTCAACAACTTGCTCCGTCTCTAAGGAAGATGTCGCAACAGCACCGTCCCATGGGCCCATTGGGGGAGACTCATCCAAATTGATCATAGTAGGAGGCGCCATCTCGAATGCCACCCTCCATCTTTTCGATGTCCCTTCCTCTTCCCTGGTCGATGGTGATCCATTCATAGGACGGACAACACTAAATATGGCTTCCTGAGAGACTGCCCTTGCCGGAGTGGCTAGAACCATAGATTCGACCGAAGCCGCCCTCGACGAAGGACGAGCAGCACGTACTACACTAAGACGAGCAGACGCAGTCGGCCAACGAAAGGCTAGCTAAGGAGCCTTGACTCTCCGTACTCTCCCTGGAAACGACAAACGACGTTCAAGAGGTAAGACGAAAATGGAAAAAGACAGATAGAAAATAAGGGCATTATCTCACCTGCAAGGGGCCTACGTCCAAATCTCTCATAAAAAGTCGACCAAGTGTGAACCCCCGCTGCATGGGGAAGGACGGCCTCAACCCATTCTCGAATCCCCTCCAAAGGCAGCGGTGGCAGCTTCTCAGCTGTGAAACAACGAAACAGGTCAGTACATACAACATAAAAATCGAGAGAACAAAGAAAAATCAAGTACTCCACTAATCAAAGGTGCAAACTTACAGGCAAAATTCCACACCTCAGGAAATCCAGTTGGGTCTGCCACGAGGTGCTCGGTCCGCACATAGAAAAAGTTCTCATAAAAGTGACGATTGGTCCTATCGTCTATCTTTAACACTAGGCCTTTCGACCCCCTAGGACACGCGTGGATCATCGAGCCTCGAATCAACTGGGATCAAACAAAATAAGCATGTGGCCCAGAGTAACCTCGCGACCGGCGAGCTCCGCATACTTGATGAACATGAGCAATAGCTTGTAAAAATAAGGAGAAAGCTGGGCAGGACATACCTAATAATAGCGGCATAAATATACCACCAGCATAGGAAGCAGGAGCATGTACCCTACGAGGAAGGGGTAGGCATAGAACATACAAAATCCGGGATGGTCAATTTGAACCCGGTCGTCTCTCCCCACCGGTACCATCTCGACAAAATTAGGAATGCCCCATCGTTCCCTCAAATTCGCTATCCCTACCTCCCCTATGAAGGGAGGGATATCCTCCGGCTCCGCTCCACCATCAATACTGAAGTTGACCACATCTCTCTCCGGGCGGGGTAAAATTTTATCTACAGACGGAACCTTTTCGTCCTCCACCAAGTCTACTTCTCCGGCAGCCGGAGCAGAGTTCTCAGCCACCGGAGGAGCAATAGGAAGACTATCATGGGAAGAAGCACCAGCCATTTTTAGCGATAAGAGAAAAAAGAACTCACTGGAAGCAGCGAAAGAATTAAGGATTGCAACGAGCAAGAAAGAGCCTGAAATCGAAGTGACGAAAAAGAAGATATCCTGGAAATTCTCTCGAGATGAACAATAAAGTGTGAGAAGCTAATGGCAGGGTTTCAATGTTTATAAGAGGCATAAATTCCCCGAGCGCGAAACCCAATAGTCGCCATTCAAGTCCGATGGGACGCAAAATGTTTTAGGTCCTCAGAAACATGCGTCATAATGACTGCTTACATGAAGCAACGCTCCATTTACCAACCTGCATTTTGGTTTCGAAACCATCATAACTGTACACGAGTACTGAAAGATATCCCCAAAGAACCAAAAAGTTCACAACACGATCAAGGAATAGAATGGGGGTCGGATTCCCTTCGACTGCATTGCATACTTGATCCGTCCATCGGAGTCGACGAGATACGACCCCGACGAGCGCAGGGACTAACTGTATTGGTCAAAATCTGACCACCCCGACCGGGGTGACCACGACCCCATCTTTGTCATCTTACGAAAGGAGTCAACAAAGTCAGTTTCACTCCATCATTACGACATTCGATATAAGCGACGAGGGTAAGCCCTCCCCACGATTGGTAAGCTTCCACAACTCGGCCATGCCAAGTTGTGGCAAAGACAAGAAGGTTTTTTGAATATAAAGATGAAAGTAAGAGAACCGAAAAGGGGATTCCTTCCCACTAATTCCTCTCCACACTCCAAGAAGCCGAAAAAGATGAACAGAACTCTACCCTTAAATAGAAAGGATTCTTCATTGATAGAGAGGGAGCTCCATCTGGGGAGAAAGGTAAAAAAAGCACAACGATTGTAATTCTTTTCCGTCTCAAAGGAACACAACGATTGTAATTCTTTTCCCCCTCTAAGGAGGGCCAAGGAAAAACTCTGTCATGAACGAAATATTTTGACCTTTTATATATTCCATATACAATTGCTATTTCTTTATCTTTCGATCTGGTATTGATTATGTTTGACTACCAATTGATTTGCTTAAAAAGAGTTCAACATATTTTGAGTCAAACAAATACAACCACGATTCTCCACTGATTAATCTCTATTGTCTCGCAAAATTTTCAACAGATAACATCAGGTCCAATCCCATCGCTAGGGAGAAGAGTGATGTTGTAGCTTTTGGTGGGTGAGGCCGCGAAACAACGAATAGTAACCCATTTAGCGGCGTGTTTGGGCAGCGTTTTGGAATGAAATTCGAGTTGGTTGAGAGGTGTTGCAGTGAATTGTAATGAAGCCGACATTGTTGAGACTCTGGAGCAGAAAGCTTTCGAAGTGAGGATTTTGGGTGGAAGACAAATCGGTCCAATTATTTAGAGAAATTTATCGTGGCCCTCTCGACGAGACGATATTAGGGTTGTTCTTAAATAAAGACGGCAGAGTTTAGGGCTGAGCAACTTGAAGATTCTGCTAATATATTTCCAATGTATTTCAATGTATCTCGCTTTATTTTCATGTATTTCATTGTATTCATTGTCTTTTTTTTCATTGTATTATCTTGTTGTATTCATTGTCTCGTTGTATTCCATGAATGTATTCATATATTTTTTTAATTAATATAATTTATGTATTCAAATTGCTCTGTTTTGTTGTATTTATCGACTGGGAAAAATATTCAGCATATTTCGCGTCAAATACAGATTATGGGTGATGTAATTGAATTAGTTGAGTTATATTAGTAGTCTATTATGTTAATTGATTTACTTTCCGTTTAAAAACAACTGAATAGACCACAATTTGTGCTATTTACATTATTGTATTCACAAATATATATTGTTAATACAATCGAATACATGCCTAAAAATATACTGAATACAGTCGAATACAGCCGAATACAATAATTGTCTAGCTAGAATCCCCTATTTCATGCCGAGTTTTGCTACTGTATTCATGAATACAGTAGCTTAAATACATTGAATACACTCTAAAAAAACTAAAAATATAGCTATAAGAAATAATAAAGTAAATGGTAGCTACAAGTAGCTAATAACCACTAAACAATAATGATTTGTGAAAATTTACTGTTTATTTATAGAAGGCTATTTGTAAGTTGCCAATAACTTGACTCATGACTGTAAAATTTTTACCCGCTGTCCATTTTGTATAAGATAAGATAGTTTATTAAAGGAAAATTTTCATAAAGCACTATCTTTTAGTAGTAATTAGCTATTTATAGATATCATTTGCTATATTACGAATTATAGATACCTTTTATGTGGTTATAAGATATATTTGATGTATTTAAGCTATTGTATTCATGAATACAGTATCAAAAATAGGCGTGAATCAGGGAAGTCCAGTTAAGCAGTTGTTGTATTTGAGTGTATTCGACTATATTCATGGAATGAAACATGGGATTACAGCTGGACAGATTATTGTATTCGATTGTATTCACGGCGTAAAATAGAGGATTACACTATTTTTAAAAGGGAAAGTGAATCAATTAACATAATAGACTCCTAATATAACTCAACAAACTCAATTATAACACACAAATTTCGTATTTTCAGTTATAAAAAAGATTCTCAACTGAAAAATACCCCAAAAACATAGCAAACTTCAGAGAAATTATATAATACATCTGAATACATAAATTATATTAATTAAAATAAACTTATGAATACATTCGTGATATATAGAGAGACGGTGAGTACAATGAAATACATAGAAAACAGCAAGTACATTGAAATACAATGAGAAAAAAAGGCAGTGAATACAATGAAATACATGGAATACAACGTTATACATTGAATTATAATGAAAAAAAATCTTAGAGCACGAGTTTGAAAAGTAGAAAAAAGAAAATGATGAGTAAGAAATGATTTTTTTTTAGATAACAATCTGGTGGAGGGGGTGGGTTTTTCATTTTAAATACTTCGAATTCATGATGAGCATCTGCATATCTTCTTTAGGGTTATAATACCCGCCGCCAATGTCGCCACCGCTGGAGACAGAACTGTAAAGCCCCAGAAAATTTTGCTAAGTAATTTAAGATTTTGTGATGCCAAGGTAGGCTAATTATTTTATTTTGTGTGCAAATGAGGATTCATTATATAATGGATATCAATTGGATATTTTAATAAGCGTCTAAGCCATATTATAAGTTATTTGGGGACTAAGGAGAGGCCTAAGTCTAAGACAAGTTGGAAAATTTCATCATACACTAAAGTTGTAAATGAGTACGCACAAGACCTCACTTTGGACAAGCATATCTCCATTTATATAAAGTTTTGTGCGATACATACCTATCAAATTTAAGCTCTTTGATTCTAGTTTCCAACTCATCAAACCGTTCGTCATTTGGAGGTGTATACAGAAAGTTATGACCATTTTACCGGACCTGTGACAGACGCGCGTCCACGGTGCGACCGTGGGAAAACTGGAATTTTCTGCCTCCGAGCGCGGCCCAACCGCGGTAAGAGCACGGCCACTGCATCCCGGGCGTGGTTTGACCGTGGTCGCGCGCCTAGAGGCTCTATAAATACCCCAAGACCGGGTATGGAGAGTCTCTAAGTCATTTTTTGTGACCTAGGGCTTGCTTTATCAATGGGGAATCCGTCCCATACCTCCATCCTATGATCCAAGGTAATGTTTTTGGAGTATTTTTAGTTGAGTACTACTCCTAAACACTTATATTAACAAGGATTGATCTTGAAATCCATATATTTCCATTCAAATCCCTAAATTGACCAAGAACACTTCAAGTGAGGATTCTCAAGATTCTTACTACAAAAGGTATGTCTATCATCTCTAACTACTCTATGGTGATAATTTAGGTATGATATATATGTTAGAACTCATGGGATGGTGATTGGAATCCATAGGTGCCTAACCTAGGTTGTGTTGGTGTTGTAGAGATTGTGAGATGGGTTGTTGAGGTATGATTCTTGGGTGTAATAGTATTATGTATACATGCATGTAAAAATTAGGTTTGTGGGAATATTGTTGAACATAAATAAGTAAAGATTGGGTTGGGAAATGAAGGAAATCTTGTAGAAGAGATTTGAAATCAAGAAGCTCAACTAGTATTTGATAAAATTCTCAAATGAGCTAAAACCATGAATACCTTCCTAATTTGTGTTCAATTTTGTTATGTCTCAAGTAGATTGGGATTGCTAGAATTTTTGGAACATCGTAGTAAATTAAGGAAAGCTTAAATAAGGTATGTAGGCTAAACTTTCTCTCTCTGAAGTGAATTCCATATTGTTTTTGTAAGTTTAAAAGTGGTTTGCCTACCAAGATTGTATAGCCTTGAGTCACATTTTATATGAAGGTTAGTATACTAATTGGGTGAGAAGAATTCGATTTGTTTAACACTCCTAGCTGCTCTTGTGTGTACTAAATGCCTTGACTGAATGTGCCTATTTGTTGATAATCTATAAAGATGATTGAAAATGCATTAAACGAATTGGGGAAAATGAATGTGGATAACGTGCTAAGGACTTGAGTTATATTTGTGCCTAGTGATGCCTATGAAATGACAAAGCATGAAACAGATTATGAAATGAGCCTTGACTCAACTACTTTCAAATGACTTCGAAAACAGAATTGCCTAAAAGCTTTTGGTACTCAATTCATGCCAATAAGTTATTGTTTAAACTAATGCCTTGTCTTATAATGTATTCACTGTGATTCGAGTCCTTACATACTCCAGTTTTGAAGGTTGGGAAAGTGTAATTCAAGAATAATTAGTATAGTGCTTGTTTATGGTTTTGATGTATGTATCTATTGCTGGTTGGTATGCCCCAGTCTTTGGGAAGGAAAACTTGTGTTTAAAGTTTCCATTGCTAATAAACTTACGGTATATAATTTCTAGAATACTTTGTACATTGGTAATTGGTGATGATCCTTGGAATTAAAAGAAGTGAAAGTATGGAATATAGAATGCGGCCAACGTGCCACGAATAACGAATCTTGTGAAAGGTCCAAAGATCCAAGAGAATATTATTAATGTGGATGATTGAATATTCTAATAAAGATTTGTACAATACGAAAGATTATGGGATGAATACATTTCTATATATATGTTATCTTTGTGTGCAATTAAACTAAAAATGTTTTTGGGAGTATCATTAGCAATATCGAGGAAGGGTGGGTCATAAGGCCCACACCTGAAACTACACATGTCGGTGTAGGGGTGGAGTGTGATTGGGGATGAAATTGAAATATTGGTGAAATTGTGGTTATTCCCCCAAAGTGGGATGAAACTAATACCTGTAAATTGGAAAATAAAAAGCCAACCCACACGGCACATGTGGGAAGGCGGCCTAGTTGATCGGGTGGAGAACAGACTCTATGTTGCGCACATGGTGGTACTACTCTTGTGACAACTTTCTTTCGCATCATAATTTCAAACCACATTGTCCGTGGGGAGATGTCCTAGCCGATCGGGCGTGATCGAACTCCGTGCTAATAAAGACGGTGGTAATATCAGTTCTAGTAATCTCCCAACCAAATATATATATATATAACACTATTTTCTTATTTAAACATCGTTATGTTTCAATTGGTTATTTGGATATTGTTGATTGTGACTTGTTGTTTCTACGTGATGTCTCTGTTTATACGGACATTCTATTTTGAAAGAGGACTTTTAGCCTTACATACTAGTGCTATTCGACGACACTAACATCCCTTTTGCCAAGGGCACTGTATAGTTTTATGATACAGGTGGTTCCACAGCGAACGGTATCGGCCAGTGATAGCGGTATTCTCTTCCCAACAGACTTGGTCAGCCCCGTTCAATCCCAAGGCTATGTCATGTATTTTCTTTTCATTTTCTCATCACGTTTTATGGTATAGCCGGAGCCTTTTTGCCGGCATTTCCCTATTTCTCTTCTAGTGTATTTAGAGGCTTTGTAGACTGTTTGTGGGTGGTGGCTGATGTTGGGCTTCAGGACATGAAATGTTAGTATTTGACAAGCATGATTTTCAATAAATTTATAAACTTGTAGTATTTTGAAAAACTATGAATGAAGTCATTACGGAAAATGAAATGGATGTTTCTAATGGAAGATTGCTTAGTGTTTTGATAAAATGGGATAACATTCCCTCTTTATTCATGAACTAGGTTGGGTAGAATGAAATATAACAGGCTTGCTCAGTCGGGTTTATTCGGTTGAGCGCCAGTCGCGCTCCTCGGATTTCGGGGCATGACAAACTTGGTATCAGAGCCTAAGGTTTTAAAGTGTCCTAGGATGTCTCGGAGTCGTGTATAATAGAGCCCTTCTTATCGGTGTGTCGTCGACCACATCTATAAGTTGGAAGATATTTAGACATTTAGGAATTCCACCCTTCTTTGATATTCCGGATCGTGACATAGAGCTCAAGGTAAGATCTAATTTACTTATTATGTCCCTTTTTCAGATGAGTAATCCACGAGTCCGAAGCAGCGAGGAATGAATAACCCCGCCATTAAATTTGGGGGAGATTGCGCATGAGTTCGTAGGGAGGATGCGCCAAGCCGTGGAAGGGTTGGAAGAACTTATTTCTAAGGGAAGTGTCCTTGTCCCTGCCAATATCACCGCACCACCAGAGCGCGTGGTGAGAGCATCTAAGAAACGAAAGGGGGTTGTTGGTGCTAATAAGCCAGATTATTCAGTTTACAAGAAGTGTCACTTGGGGAGATGTTGGATGACTCTCGAGATATGTTATAGTTGTGGAAAGAGGGGGCACAAGAAGAATAAATGCCCTAGGTTGGGTACACCTATCCCGGTCTGCCCGGTATGTAGGAAGGAACATTTGATGACGTGTCGAGAGTATGACTAGCCACGTGTTTGGGGTGGTAGATCAGGGCAATTCCAAGGGCCCGCACAGCAAACCAATACTGGAATTGGTACTCCCCCATCGAAAGCCTAGAGGAAGGATAAGGGGTAAGTTTATAATATATGCAAAAATGGTGAGTATCAGGTCGGTGGGGCGAGTCAGTTTAGTGGACGTCGTCCCCATTGTGTGAAATATGGGAAATGTCATTTGGGAGTATGTCGTTATGGTACCAATGTATGCTACAAGTATGGTATGTCAAGTCACCTTCAAAGAGATTGTCATTCATCTCGTCAGATCATGGGCAGGGGTGTAGCGCAGCCAACCAATTCTTCAGCTACTTCATCTATAGTGCCTTCAGGACGTGGAGCAGTCGGGGGTAGTATTCAGAGCTCGGGAGGGACCGACAGGTTCTTTGCTAAGAGGGGGCATCAAAGGTCGAAGACTTTCCGGGTATGGTTACATGTATATTGATTTTTCAATTTTGTGGTTTATATGCTCTAATTGACACCGGTTTTGCTTTGTTATATGTCAATCCTTACATTGCTATGGGATTTGGGATAGAGTCAGGGCAACCTTAAGATACATTATGTGTATCTACCCTTTGAGCGGGGTGCATTATTAGTGGAGCCTCTTTATTTCAATTATCTTACTCGCAGCCTCATGAGGAATTGAGTCCCATGATGATTTCCTAAATTGAGTAGGAATCCGAGGGTAAGTATTTCCACTTGATTTCCTAGACCCTCACCAAAGAATTATATCTGATAAATTTCTTATAGGTCATTTTATTCAAATGGATAACATCTACTCACTTGTGCTTATGCATGAACCGTCGTAAAAAAAAATTGCCTATATGGCCAAATTCAATGTAAAGCAGCACGGTGTTGTGATCCTTCTTGAGTCACTATTTTCTCCCTAGTGTAGATAGTTTCTATGGTTCAAACAATCACTTTGCTCCTTCGTCAATGTTATCACGAGGTATTTTCACTAACTGGTAACATGAGAGCCTATTTCAGCTCCTATCATATGTATTCATACCAGTTGAATTAGATCGTTTGTCTGTATAAGTTTCTGAGAAATTTGAGGTTTTCACAAATCCGCCACAAGAAGATCTTTTCTTTGCCCATTGTAATATGACTTTCGTGTTCACTTAAATCGTACCGCAATAAGTAGTTTACTTTGTCCTTGGTATTGAAGTTGCCCGTGAAGTGGCCCGATATCGCAGCCGGAGAATTATGATAGCAGAACTGTGTCAATCTCATAGGAAGCAGTTCATTCCCTCTCCAGCCAGCGCATGATTCCCCCCCACCCCCCCCCCTACCCCCCCATTATTGAGAAGTCCTGCCAATGTGGATTTTAACGTAAGAAGTTCATATTGGATGTCACTGGTTTCGCACATATCATATTAAGTTGAAAGACAAGTTGTCGTATCTATAGCTACCCTCGTATAGGATCAACTATCATGGAGGGTTGAGCGATTTGAATTATAGTAACCTCACAAGTGTTTAACTTCTATTTTGTTCTCATGGGCTTGTGTCAATTAATATTAGGAATGTAATTCGACTTCATATTCTGATACCCCTATCTCATTCAGCATGCCAGAGTATTCTCATTCTTGATAAATTGATCTTTCCTACACTCCAGGAGATGACTGGTGGCACGTACTTGGATATCCCTCCATAAATGATTTCTATTGCCGATGTGTTATCTAAACTCTATGCCTCATTGTTTCGAACCAATGATTTCATCGCAATGATTAATCGTGCCATCATGATCCATAGTAAGCTTCATGTTTCCTAAAATAATATAACCTCATAAGACACCCTACTCAACACGTCTACATTGATGAATTCTTGGGATATTTCCAGTCCAATCTTGAACCTCGGTGTTCCTATTTATGGTAAATCTATTAAGGGTATGGGTTCAAGCATGTCAAACGGTAGCGTCACTCCATGGTCAATCATATGGGGTAGGAACTCTATGGTCGTATTCATTCTAGCCCCTCACAGAATAATGGTTAAAAGTCACCAAGTGTTTGACCCGGGTGTTCGGCATAAAGTTTTAGGGTCAAATGAAGTAAGCAAGTTGTTCTCAAGGTTTCCTCTAGGAAGATGCTATGTGAATTGTCCTTAAGGGTAAAGTAGGTGCAGTGCACTTCAGAAGTTATGGAACCTTGAAAAAGATGGATCAAGTTATGGGTATGATGTCCCCCGCCCCTCTATCGTATCGTTGCCCTCCATGGGTCCAATGTTCCATGTATCTATGTCTAAGAAGGTAATTGGGAATCTTTGGTATATCAATCCGGTGAGAATTATTGAAGGCGAAGTTAATGGATAGTTAGCTTATGCGAGGTATCTAGTTGTCATCCTTGTTAGATAGGTTTGGAGGTTGAGATTGTTTCTGTAAATGCGTTATGGCAAATCTTGTAAGTCGAGGAGGCCACCTTGAAGGCCGAAGGTGTCGTGGAAAGAAAATATTTTCTCTTGATTATAACAATTCGTTTTGATTTGAAAGGTACCTTATATGTGTTGTGATTTAAAAATGTGCAGTCCATGTTCAGGTATCATTATGATAATGTAGAGCTTGTAATGCAGAGATTAGTTTTATGGATATATACCTTGTGGTGCTTTGTCGAGTTGGGGATGAGTTGTTTGGATGGTTTGGTAGTTCTCTGGCAGGTGGATAAGCCTAGTTACAAAGGAAACTCTGCCAAAATCTCTGAAAAAATTGGGAGTTAGTCTAAATTTAGGGAATTAAGCTAGGTGGATATATTGTGTTAAGCGTTTAGGGCGGACTCTACTCCTCCTTCGAGGACGAATGATCCTAAGGGGGAGAATGTAAAGCCCCAGAAAATTTTGCTAAGTAATTTAAGATTTTGTGGTGCCAAGGTAGGCTAATTATTTTATTTTGTGTGCAAATGAGGATTCATGATATAATGGATATCAATTGGATATTTTAATAAGCGTATAAATCATATTATAAGTGATTTGGGGTCTAAGGAGAGGCCAAAGTCTAAGTCAAGTTGAAATTTTTATAATACAATAAAGTTGTAAATGAGTACGCATAATACCTCACTTTGGACAAGCATATCTCCATTTATATAAGGTTTTGTGCAATGCACAGCCTATAAAATTAAAGCTCTTTGGGTCTAGTTTCCAACGCATTAAACCGTTCTTCATTTGGAGGAGTATACAAAAGATTATGACCATTTTACCGGACCTGTATCAGACGCGCGTCCGCGGCGTGACCGCGGGAAAACTGGAATTTCCTGCCTCCGAGCGCGGCCCAACCGTAGTAAGAGCACGGCCACCGCATCCCAGGCGTGGTTTGACCGCGGTCGCGTGCCTAGCAGCTCTATAAATACCCCAAGGCCGGGTATGGAGAGTTTCTAAGTTATTTTTTGTGAGTTGGGGATTGCTTTATCAAGGGGAATCCGTCCCATACCTCCCTCCTATGATCAAAGGTAATGTTTTTGGAGTATTTGAGTTGAGTACTACTCCTAAACACTTATATTAATAAGGATTGATCTTGAAAATCTATAGATTCCCATTCAAATCCCTAAATTGACCAAGAACACTTCAAGTGGGGATCCTCAAGATTCTTACTACAAGAGGTATGTCTATCATATCTAAATACTCTATGGTGATTATTTAGGTATGATATATATGTTAGAACTCATGGGATGGTGATTGGAATCCATAGGTGCCTAACCTAGGTTGTGTTGGTATTGTAGAGATTGTGAGATGGGTTATTGAGGTATGATTCTTGGGTATAATAGTATTATATATACATGCATGTATAAATTAGATTTGTGGGAAGATTGTTGAACATAAATAAGTAAAGATTGGGTTGGGGAATGAAGGAAATCTTGTAGAAGAGATTTAAAATCAAGATGCTCAACTAGTATTTGATAAAATGCTCAAATGAGCTGAAACCATGAATACCTTCCTAATTTATGTTCAATTTTGTTATGTCTCAAGTAGATTGGGATTGCTAGAATTTCCAGAACATCGTAGTAACTTAAGTAAAGCTTAAACAAGGTATGTAGGCTAAACTTTCTCTCTCGGAAGTGAAATTCATATTGTTTTTGTAAGTTTAAAAGTGATTTGCCTACCAAGATTGTATAGCCTTGAGTCACATTTTATATGAAGGTTAGTATACTAATTAGGTGAGAAGAATTCGATCTGTTTAACGTTCCTAGTTGCTCTTGTGTGTACTAAATGCCTTGACTGAATGTGTCTATTTGTTGATAATCTATAAAGATGATTGAAAATGCATTAAACGAATTGGGAAAAATGAACGTGGATAACGTACTAAGGACTTGAGTTATATTTGTGCCTACTGAAGCCTATGAAATGACAAAACGTGAAACAGATTATGAAATGACCCTCGACTCAACTGTTTTAAAATGACTTCGAAAATAGAATTGCCTAAAAGCTTTTGGTACTCAATTCATGAAAATAAGTTGTTGTTTAAACTAATGCCTTGTCTTATAATGTATTCACTGTGCTTCGAGTCCTTACATACTCCGATTTTAAAACTGCGCAGTAGTTGGGAAAGAGTAATTCAAGAATAATTTGTGTATTGCTTGTTTATGGTTTTGATGTATGTATCTATTGCTGGTTGGTATGCCCCAGTCTTTGGGAAGGAAACCTTTTGTGTTTAAAGTTCCCATTGCTAATAAACTTAAGGTATATGATTTCTGGAATACTTTGTACATTGGTAATTGGTGATGATCCTTGGAATTAAAAGAAGTGAAAGTGTAGAATATAGAATGCGACCAACGTGCCATGAATAACGAATCTTGTGAAAGGTCCAAAGATCTAAGAGAATATTATTAATGTGGATGATTGAATATTCTAATAAAGATTTGTACAATACGAAAGATTATGGGATGAATACATTTCTATATATGTGTTATCTTTGTGTACAATTAAACAAAAATATTTTTGGGAGTATCATTAGCAAGACCGAGGAAGGGTGGATCATAAGGCCCACACCTGAAAATACACGTGCCGGTGTAGGGGTGGAGTGTGATTTGGGATGAAATTAAAATATTGGTGAAATTGTGATTATTTCCCCAAAATGGGATGAAACTAAAATCTGTGAATTGGAAAAGAAAAAGCCAACCCACACGGCACATGTGGGAAGGAGGCCTAGCTGATCGGGTGGAGATCAGACTCCATGTTGTGCACATGGTGGTACTACTCTTGTGAGAACTTTCTTTCGCATCATAATGTCAAACCACATTGTCCGTGCGGAGATAGACTAGTCGATCAGGCGTGATCGGACTCCGTGCTAACAAAGACGGTGGTAATATCGGTGCTAGTGATCTCCCAACCAAACATATATATATATATATATATATATATATATATATATATATATATATATATATATATATATATATATACATACTATTTTCTTACTTGAACATCGTTATGTTTCAATTGGTTATTTGGATATTGTTGATTGTGACTTGCTGTTTCTATGCGATGTATCTGTTTATATGGACATTTTATTTTGAAATACTAGTGCTATTCGACGTCACTAACGTCTCTTTTGCCAGGGGCACTGTATCGTTTTATGATACAGGTGGTTCTACAGCGAGCGGTATCGGCCAGTGATAGCGGTATTCTCTTCCCAGCAGACTTGGTAAGCCCTACTCCATCCCGGGGCCATGTCATGTATTTTATGTTCATTTTCTCATCACGTTTTGAGGTATAGCCGGAGCCTTGTTGCCAGCATTTTCTTATTTCTCTATTGTATTTAGAGTCTCCGTAGACTGTTTGTGGGTGGTGGCTGATGTTGGGCTTTAGGACTAGAAATGTTAGTATTTGACAAGCATGCTTTTCATTAAATTTGTAAACTTGTAATATTTTGAAAAACTATGAATGAAGTCATTACGGAAAATGAAATGGAAGTTTCTAATTGAAGATTGCTTAGTGTTTTGACAAAACGGGATAACATTCTCTCTTTATTCATGAACTAGGTTGGGTAGAATGAAATCTAACAGGCTTGCTCAGTCGGGTTTACTCGGTTGAGCGCAGGTCGTGCTCCTCGGATTTTGGGGCGTGACAAGAACCCTCGTCATCACCGGTGGTTTTGACACCGGGCCAATCCTTGCACTGGCAGTGTTGTCCTTCTGGGATTCGGTTGTAAACTGAAGGAACATGTCTTCCACAATCACCCCAACTGGTCTTTCCACAAGCCGAACACTTAACCTCGTAACACATGATTATCGTTTACTCCTCTTGGTCTTCGAATATTTCGTAAGGATTTTGGTTGTTTTATGAAAGGGAAAGAATCTTTGGCTATTTTTATATGGGAAAGCTATCCATTTTCAACAAATGGGGAAACTACATCATACAAATATATTTTGTTCAAGTCGGGGGAAATTCATAATGTTATATCAACGGAAGAGAAATCGCAAGCAAACTAGACAGAGAAGAGGAAGAGAATCGAAAATTTTAATGGGATGGGGGAAGAGAATGGAATGTATCAAAGTAGAGAGAGCAAAAAAAATTTTGTAACTGATTAGCGTATTTAGTGGCTTAGGGCTAGGAGGTAACCAAAATTAAATATTTTGCTATAAACCTTAAAATGTATTTATAGAATATAATTTATTTAAATGATATTTATTTAAAATAAATAAGGTGGTAATCTTTGCAATAGGAGTCAAAATTCCTTTATTATACTCATTTCCTGGGCCAGACTCATTAACAAGCTCAAGTACAACCAGTCAACCATCCATCTCATCATTGAGGACTGAAGAGTAACTTTACTGAATCTTTAGGAACCAAAATTGTTATTCTTCTGAAAATAGCAACTTGTTCTGGTGTTTCTGCTGGAGTCATAGAAATGCAGAAATTTCAGAACAGCATATTATTGAGTTGCAGGTCATTTATTATTGCTAAATCATTGTAATGTTGCTACCTTCAAAGTTCCCAATAAAATAGAATTTCCATTTAATCAATCTTGGAGTTCAAATTAATTACCTATAGACTGACACAGAACAATGAAAATGAAAAGATCAATCCATAATTACCGATATACCATCTTCATCATAGTACATTCAAAACCATACGAGTAATGGTCTTATCCCCCAAAAAATGGAATGCTGCCACATAAAAAAGCCTAGAGCTGAGGATGCTTCATTTTCTAACTGCAAATATATATATATATCAACTTCATAGAATGGAGGAGACAGAAGAAAAAAAAGAATTATAGTCTCGTCAGAAACATCTTTTAAATCACAAAACAATAACCAATTGAACAACGCTGAAAATGAACATCAATGGCAATTCAAATGGCAAACAAACAACATGCCTCACAAATTACAGATTAGCTCTATACATGATCTCCTATGTTACAGAAAATCCATCACAATTAACAATCAACTCCTAAACCCAAAGGCAGACCACTTCCTTGACGGCTCCTTCTTTGTTCTTTTAGAATTGGGATCAATAAGGTTTTCCAGTGACTTCGCATTTTTGTTGCGAGATTTGCCTGCTTCTTTCAATAATTCAGCCAACCTTTTCTTCTCATCATCAAAATCAGGATTTGCAGTTCCAAGTTTCTCTTCTCTCAATTTAAGAACATACTCAAGAATCTCAATGGCATCATCAACTCTGCAATACATAAATCAAAAACAAGCTGAACATCACAAAGCAGTTGAAAGGTATATGTCATAGAGCAACTGCATGTGCATGCCACTATCAAAATGCTAATTGAATTGATATTTAGCTGAGATCACACAACTAAGCAGGCACATCTTGCTTCCATTATCAATATAAAACGAGATCTTTCTCTTTCATTCTTCTAACATCTTTTCTTCTTAGAAAGTAGAATAGAATCAAAGCAACAATCATTCTTCACAACAATTAATCCGACCAGTCAACAACATACACATTTGATCCACGCGGAACGAACAGCGCTATGCATAGCCAATTCTTTCAAAATTATTATAATTAATAACGATTAACGAATAGCTATATATAAATAAAGATGCTTGTAATTGTGTGATACTATAAAATCAATGAGTGGATTAAGGTATGTGTATTATAGACATGCTCATTTAGTTTGATATAGCCTGCAGATTGGGAAGGCAATATTTTCTTTAGAAGGGCAGTAAGAGAGCTAGGCACATGAACCTTTAAAAGTTAAACATCGTCCATCAAAAAGTGCAATTCGTGTAAACTTATTTCATGAAAATATTGCTTGGTGATAAGTTGACACCCAAAAGAATACATAACAATCTTAAAGCAAGAGGGAAAAATTGAAAATACAGGATTTGTCATTTGTCTCAACTTTCTACTTCAAATTCCAAGCAGAAGAAACATGATAATGTGAGCACTACGAGAGCTATAATAAAAATGCTACTCAAAGTGAAAATTAATCACATAAAGGGAGAATTAAAATCTAAAATACATTGCAAATTGTTTTAAAAAAATCAGTACATGTGCAATGCAGATTTAAAAAATCAGTGGATTAATCAGAAGGTTCATCCAAGGTACTGAAGAAAATACTTTGAAATATGACATTACCTTCCCAATGCATCATAAGTTGCTGCAAGATTGCTGTAGACACCAAGAGTATCTTGATGACAAGGACCACACTCCTGTTCCAGAATTTGTCTTGCTTCTTCAAATAATTCAGCAGCCTCATCTATTTTGAACAATTGAACAGAAGACAATCCCATCTGATTCAAAACAACCCCAAAAAAGGCTGACTTCCTCTCACCCCCAGCTCTAAGCTTTGCTACAGCATTTTCAAAGGAACTGTGTGCCTCTTCATATCTTCCCACCATATAGAACATAACACCCATCCGTGCTTCAATGCCAGCAATTGTACTTTGCTGCCCTGGTTTATCCTCCAAAAGTTTCATTGCCTTCAGAAGGAGTTTCAGTGCCTCCTCAGGTTCATTAAATAACTCATAAATAGCTGAAATTTCCGTCAATCCACAAGCAATCTCTTCTGCAGTTGTTCCAGGCACAGGTTTTGCATATATTCTTAGGGCATTTTCACAATAGGATCTGGATTCCCTCAGTTTTCCTGTCTTATAATATAGGTCAGCCAGCCTTACAAAGACAGATGCAACTGAAGGATGGTTGTCTCCCTTAGATGATTTGAAAACAGTAAGTGCCTTCTGATAGGAGAAGACAGCCTCATCAAAGCGAGACAGAGACAAGTAGATGTTCCCAATACTAACATCAATAGCTGCAACCTCGTTTTCCTGTCCATTGGCGATCATAGCCATGCTTGCAAGTACAAGGTGTTCAAGGGCTGACTCATAATCGCCTTTAGCCTCACATATGAGAGCCATTAAACGACGATCGGCTGCCTCTTCAAGAGAAGCAGGTGGGCTGTGGACACGATGGATTTCCAGTGTTTTCTTGCACAAATTCTCCGCTTCGTCAAATTGCATTGCCTGAACATGGGCTTCGGCCAAGTACCTTCAAAATTTCCAATTCAGTTGCCTCAGTTAGAGCCTAAGAAACACATAGGCAGTTGCAAAGACTTGTCAATCAAATAGTACAAAAAAAGAGTGTTACACAAACTAGCACATGCAAAAGGAATGGTAATTTATGCCCTCGAATGTAAAGCAGCCATATTGAGCAGATTAATGTCATCCCCCTGAGATGATTACATTAATGATTCTCACAGCAATCGTGAACAAAGAAAGGCCAAAGTTTCATGGTTTAGTTTATTGAACATCCTATTTGCACGTAATTGCCAGAGGCAGCCTAAAATACTTGATTGACCAACACATTACTCCGTGTACAAAAAGGACTAGTGTTCTGCTCCTTGAATCTTTTCAAAATGTGAATATATTTTCAGGGGAAAACATGAACTAACAAATGAAAACAAGCCACGGGAAACATAAATGTGTAAATTAGATGTTACGCAAGTCAGACCTCCGCAAGTTGCAAGAATCTGCTCAAAAAGATACCAATCAACAACAAGTATCCTTTCGTTTCTATTTTTCCTTTCTTTTCTTTTTAAAAAAAGAAAAAAGAAATAAGTATTCTCTAGTTGACAGTTAATCCCCCACTACCACCATAAAATAAAACCACTCCACCAAAGAACACCGCCTTTCCAACATATGCTGTTGTGTCTCAACAAAGTCCCGAAAATGAAGTTTATATGAAGTGTTAAGTTAAGTTTTACTTATAAAAACATTCCAAATGAAAAAGAACATATTTTAAGCCAACCAACAGGACAACACCATATGACACATGCCCAACACTATAGGGCCTATAGCCCCCTAAGCCAAAGAAGAATAGCAAAAGCAAGAATATTATTTCACGAGGACAAAGAATTAGTAGGTAATCACATGACTATCTTATATAAGTACGAGAAAAAAGATTTTCTAAAAGAAAGAACATTATACTAGAATTGGGCAAGTTGGATGAATATTAACTTCAATCAGATGGACTGGACTTCCTAAAGAAACCATTCACTTCCCTGAAAAATGTATCTCTATCAAATTTGACTCCGCTAACTGGAAAGTGTATCAATTACATTTCATTAACTTTTCAAGTATGAATAGCATTTATCCCTGTCTTCTGCTGATAATATTTCATCTGAATCCTAATAATGCTTCAACTAATAACAGCCTTCACAATATAAACACAGCATAAAATTATAAAAGTAAAATTAGCTAGACTTGCACAGCAGCGGAGCCAGGAGTTTATGCAACGAGCTTCAAAAGAATATTAGAACATCACTTGGGATTTGAGAGCCTATAACTTAAATCAATTTTCGCCCATAATGTTTGCTACTACACTAGAATCTTCCCTTGTATGAAAGGGGTTTAAAAGTTCATATATAATCAAAAAAAATCATATTTACTCTATTTAGCATAAATTTTTGAAGAAGGGGATTCAATTGAACCCCCTTCGCTCTACATAGCTCCACCCCTGTTTGAATGCATTACATTTTAATTGATACTGTAAAATAATATCAATCAACTATACCTGAATCTCGAATCATTTAATTCCAGCTATAAGAATTCTTTATATACATTCAGCTCTAAAATTTCATTAAAAAAAATGAACAAAGAGACATTATGATAACTGATACGTACCTGCAAGTCTCAGCGACTCTCGGATCTGTATCTCCTAAAGCTTCCATCTGTATTTTCAAACCATCCTTGTAACATTCAATCGACCGATCTAACTGTCCAAGCATAGAATGAGTATCACCGAGCTGCATATACCCTGAGAACGCCGCGAGCGCGTGATCTGCACCTTTTGAGACTTCTGGCACCTTAATCGCCCTTTCTAGCACCGGAATCGCCTCCTCAAACCTCCCGAGACTACAGTATATAGCCGCCACGACGTGGAGGCTCATCGCCAGATCCAAACTCGGCTCGCCGTCGATCGCACATTTCTCAAACGACTTCGCAGCGCGCAGAGCGTAATCTAGCGCCTTGTTCGGTCCCTCGCCGGAGGCAATCGTGTCACGCGCCAACTTCAACAGGAACGGTCCCAGATCGGGATTGTCAAGAGACGACTCGTCGATGACGATCTTCTCTGGCGGCGATTTCTTCTTCCCAGAGCTTCGATCTGGTGACGGCTTGGCGCGTGAAGTTGAAGGCGACGGTGAAGGAGGTCTTCGCGGCGCAGGAGAGTTACTCTTCGGGTTAACGGGTTCGGATCGCTCCGAACTTGCTCCGACCCGTCCGTTGGACTCATCCGGAACTGAGATTCTCAACGGTTGAGCCTCCGGCGGCGTTTTGACTGAAACTATACCCGGCATTGTTTGAGCTAAATTTCTTCCAGAAAAAATCAATTAATCCAAAGGATTTTACAGCACAATGAGCTTATATATCGAGATTTAGGAGTTATAAGAGAGGGAAATTAATTATCATTAATGAGCTAAGATGTGATTAAGTAAGAGATTAATACTTGCCAACGTATTCAACTGTTAGTTGAGAAACAGTTGAAAGAGTTGAAGAACTGAAGAAGGTCCTCAGTGAAGGTAAGACTTTGGACTACCGTCTAAATGGGCCAGCTAAATTGTGGGCTGCCGATAAAAGTGGGCCATATAAAATGACGTGGATTTTTCATGGAAGATCAAACCAATTATTTGGTGACAAGTATTATGAGCTGTTTCGAATGCCTAATTTTAATTTCCTATCTGAATATTAAAGGGTCAAATATCCTGATAGTATAATCTCATATCCGATAAATAATAGTATCGATATTTTGATATTATAATAGTAATCATATATGTGATCAATTTAATTCTAAATTTTATACTAATTTCGATCACCAAACGGCCCCTAAAGTGATTAAACTCCATCCATCTACTAACACTTTAATTAATTCAACACATGATAGGATTATTATTGAATTGTATTACCATCTTATTTTACAAGTTTTAGATTTTTTAAAAAAATATACTTTTATTTACTTAATTATTTTATTCAATTTATCACTTTATAAAGATGCGATTCTAATAGACAAAACGAAAAGTTGAAATAACGTAACTGATAATAATTATCCAAAAAGAAATAAAAATCAAGAAAATAATTTTTCTTTTCAACTTCATAAATGAACTTGTGAAATGTTTTGTGCTAATTAGATTATTAGAAAAGTCTTATTAAAATATATGTCAAACTTAAGGAATTATTTATGTTAAAATTAGGTATATGTCCAAGGTTATGATTAGAATAAGAAGAAGAGAAAAAGATAGACTTTTCGTAAGAAGAGAACAAACTCTGTCATGCGTTGGATTTTGGTTTTGATTGTTATTTGTGAAGTGTTTATTATGATGGATGTGAATTTTTCAAAAGTGCCCTTGGCATTCTTTTCTTTTTTTATTTTTTGGGGTAAGGTTTAGATACCCCACAAAATTATGAATAATCATTTGGGGTTCTGTAAAATTAATCATATGATTTGTGAGGATCCTCAACATTAGCTTTACATTGTCGTGATATATATGTGGGTCGGGTGTTCATGAATCGGTTTGATCGGTTTTTCCCTAAAAAGAAACCAAACCAAGTAAGTCGGTTTTTCAAATATTAGAACCAAATCAAACCATTTAAGTCGGTTTTTTCTCGATTCGGTTTTTAACACTCCTCAAATTTATAAAATTTTAAGATACACTAATTATAAAATTAAATTATTATTATTATTTTTCTTGCTTACATAATTGAATATACAATTAGGAAAATATTAATAATTTTAATACTATTAATTAAAAATGGGTATCATTAATTACTCATTAAGTAAAAAAAAAAAAAAAAGAGGGGGAAAACAAATAAAATAATAAAACAAAATAAAACCTTATAATGAGAATGACGTACTTCTCATTCAGATAGGCCAAAAAAAAAAATGCAGAAGCCTATATCGAAGAAACAAAACAAGGAAAAAGAGGCGGAGCACACATAAACACAGACGCACAGCTCGAAGGCAACCTGAAATTGCTCGAAAATTTTAGGGTTCTTTACAAATTACTAATCCTTGAATTCTGGTATATAAATTTCCCTATTGATAATTATCCTACCATGTTAATAGGTAAGAATTGAATAGTTAATTCCCTTCTTCCTCTATATCAACAATAAATTTCATATTTAGGTGTAGCGCAGTGCCAGCTTTTGGGTAAAGCCAATGAAGCCCAAGCTTTAGGCCCCCAATTTTAGGGGGCCTCAATTTTTATACTATATATTTTTTTTTAAATTAAATATTACTCTTATTACATATCTTGTTAAAAACTGTAAAGGAAAATATCTATATTCTTTAAAATTAGGCCCCTAACATGTAAATGCAAAATTTATAAAATGAATCAAATGATTATGTCTTTTTCTCGTTAAATATTATTCAAATTTTTCCACTTTCATTCTTGGTTTCCATAATATTCATTTTTTTTATGTTTCTCAGTTCTCAATCAAACATTACAACTATTATATTTTTTATTTGTGCCTCCAAGAGCCCTATTGTTCTGTATTTTTTGTCTATCAAACGGCTACGAGAAATATATTGTGAAAGCAACAAATATTTATTTTCACGTCAAGTTAATGATTCAGGTTCTTCTATTCCAACTTTTTAGTATTAGTTTTCATGTAACTTTTGTTTTTCTTCATATTTCAATACGTATGCATATATTATCATTTTAGTATTTATCAAAATTTAAATATGTCAATGGAAAGTATGAATCCAGTTATTCAAAACTTAAGGGAAAAAAAGTTGATTCATTGATACAATCTCAAAAAAGAAGAGCCGATAATACTCTAGTCGATATACTCAATCAGACAAAAAAGACTTGATTCTTTTTCAAATACTTATATTGCTTATAGAAAAATAATACTAGTTCATGTAACAATTGCCTTTGGCCGCCCTCGACCACAAACTAGAAACTAGAAAGAAGTTTTTTAAAACTAAAATTGATAAAATCTTACTTAAAATCAACCATGGCGCAAGAAAGATTGAATGGATTATCTATATTACCAATTGATTATTAGAAGAAATTTATATTAAAATATTTATTCATAATTTTGCATCTCAAAAAGCTAGAAAATTAGATTTTAAATAGATTATAGTAAATAAGAATTTTTTTTAAAAAAAAATAAATAAATTTGTTAAAGGCCTCTTATGCTAGATTGGCTTTAGGCCTCCATTAGTGCTGAGCCGCCCCTGGTGTAGTGCTTTAAAATTGATTAAAATACACTGGTTGTTGTAGAATCGATTGTTTGACTGGTGTCAATTGGACTGCGGCCTACGTATTGGCTCAAGGAGTTTTTGAGGTGAGTTGATATAACCCTTTACTAAAGTGGTTTAACTCACAAAAGCACGCACACAAGTTGTTTGATAAATTACATAAAAGAGTTAATATATACTTAATTGGAGTAGTAAGTACCCATTAGCTTAGAATTATTTTCTAGCTAAAGTTTAGATGATTATTTGAATATATGTGCATAAATTTCAGACTTTTATATTATTCTTTGTACTTAATTGGTGTAGTAAGTACCTATTAACTTAGAATTATTTTCTAGCTAGAGTTTAGATGATTATTTGGATATATGTGCATAAATTTTAAATTTTTATGTTATTCATATATGCCATTTTCATGTTGAAAATTTATGAAGAAACTTTATTAATACTTTTGAATGTTTATTTCATTTTTATGTCATGCCTTACATTTAAAGATACCAGTATGAGTATGTATAAAAGATTTAGACTTGAAAAGTCACAAGAAGAAGTTTTAGAAATAAAAGATTTTTGGGAGTATCCTTTATTCTGAGAAGGGGTCATCGTCCAGGCCGAGGGTCCTGACCAAGACGTTGACTCCCTGAAACTATTTGTGCCAAAGTAGGGAGCACACGAGCCGAGGGTCTCGTTGTTGAGAAATTACTTAGCCATGCTAAGGTATGATACATGAGCGCTGAGAACCATGAAGCGAGTGGCACCTCGTGGATTGGGCCTATTCGATCAGGTTGGGATCGAATCCGTGCCGATCACACGGTGACTGAGACAGAATTAAGTTAGGATGATTGGAATTCCCAAAATATAAAGTGAAGTATTTTTTATTATAAGAAAGAAAAAGAAAAGAATTTCTTTTAGAATATTCATAAACCGCTATTATGCAATTATTTAGAATTATTCTTATAAGTTTTATGTTTTACATGCATTTAGAACTTTTGCTCATAATGTATATGTTATTAAAGTTTCGTCTCATGTTGTTGAGACTCACTGAGTACAATGGATGGTACTGACGTTGTTTTTTGGGAACCTACGTTGGTCTGCGGTACAACGTAGGAACCAAATTTGCAAGCGAGCAGGCTACGAGTTAGGATTTCCTTCTCCTCCAGTGCTATTGGTGAGCTTCGCTTTTGTTCGTGGAGTATTCCTTAGAGTCATCTCTATTTAGTTATTTCTTTGTTTACTTAGAGAACTGTCTAGGAAATCTCATGTCCTGAGCAGTGCGTCAGTTTATCAGTAGAGGCTTCATAGACATAGTCATTGGGTTGAGATTCAGATGTTATTTTATGATAACTTAGCAGTAATTCAGTAGTTACTACGAATAAAGTTTTGGAGTTGATTTATTTAAATATTTGAATTAATCAAAAGTATTTGGTTAGAGTATTGTTTTGTTGCATATAAAGTTTGGAGTTATAATAGGTTTGATAAGCAAAGATAGTTCGCTCGGTCATGTTTAGTGATCGAGTGCCGGTCTCGGCTTGTTCTGAAAATGGGTCGTGACACGGTTTATATCGGTTTTTCGATTTTTTCGGTTATTTATCGGTTTTTTCTTAAATATAAGGCATACACTACCAAACTCATATAACGTAACACTATCAAATCAATTGCTCTTTGAGAAATCTATTATTTACCAAGATATATTGATGATAATTCAATCTAGTGATGAATAATTTAAGGACTCAATTAAAAATATATTATTTTTAACACGAAATGGATTCTTACACTTAACAAAAGAAAACTAACAATCAAAGTAGAATATAAAGGTAAAGAATTATACTAAGAGTACAAACTATTAACATTTACCATTAAATTTTTTAAACTTTGTATAAATATATAGGTGTAATAATAATTTTAAAATAGTTACTCCCATAATCGGTTTGGTTCGGTTTTTTCCCGATTAAAACCAAAACCAAACCAAATTTGATCGGTTTTTAAAATTCAGAACCAAAACCAAACCAAACCAAAAAGTATCAATTTTTTTTCGTCGGTTTGATTTGGTTTTCGGTTTGGTTCGGTTTTTCGGATTTTTATGAACACCCCTATATGTGGCTTATTGCTCAATGAAGTTAGTTGAAAATAAGGGTGGATTCAACTTGCGACTTATGGATTCACGTGAAACCAATAGTTTTGTCTAACAATAGTAAATGTGTTTCAAAAATTCATTAAATATCTGTAAATATTTAAATATGAACTCAGTTACTATTGAAATTAATCGAGGTAGTTGCAGGAATCCATAAACATTAAATATTGGATCCGCCTCTGCTTGAAAATGATGAGATTACAGGTTCAAAATAGAGTGGAGGCAAAAATATTAGGTAACTTCCTACCATTTGTTGTCTCAGCCATGATAGACCGAGTTACTTAGACACAAGTTAACCTAGACACCATGTATAATTATCAAAAAAATTAATAACTGAAATATTACAAACTAAAGGAAATACATGTATTCCTGCCTCTAAAAACACATGATAAAATTCAAATATATACTAGTAGTACTTGGTATAACTCATTACTTATCACTATGATATTCTCAAAGGAACCCAGCTAAAGGCAAAAGATGAAGCTAAAGATGAAGATTTTAAAACTAATGAGCATTATTGGCTACTTTAGCTGGAGGATTCCTTTTGCCTGGAGGATGTGCAGTATTTGGTCCACCTTTACCTTTGTAGTCCATTGTCACATCCAAAACTAAAAGCTTGTGCATATTCATTTGGCTACTCCCGCGCCCACAAAGAGGGGAAAGAAACAAATTAAGTTATATACATTAAGTTAGCGTTTGGCTAACTTATTAAATTAAGTGATTATTGATTATTGGTGTAACTAATTTATGACTTATTTTTTTAAATATTCATGGTTACCGTTACTATTCAACTTCATTGACAGATGTAGGAAACACTTGCGTCTTTTGAAGAATTTGACACGAGTGTGCTGATATTTTTAGAGGATCTAAGCAATGTAGGTCATTGAAACCATTTCTCTCGTCTCCCCTGTTTGTTCAATAACACTGACACTGTATAAAAGAAAAAAATATACATTACCAAATTTATTAAAACAGATTTGCACGCTACTGTTTAGAGTAAACATTGATAACTTAAAAGGAGAATATGAAACATGTTACAAGTAATTATACTGACAAATAAAAGTTATTTACATCATCAGTGCGTAAACTCTATTTATATTTGTCTTTCATTTCACAATGCTTCAGACAAACCCAAGCAATACCACTCCTATTAGAAGTGTAAAAAGGACTGGAATGTGGATTGTTTTAACTGAACTGAATTCTCTTGCCAAACAGATAGACCTTTGAGCTGAAATAGAGGCCATCCATCTCAAAATATTTGGAAGGCACCGTCAAATTAACCTATCAGTACATAACATAATCCTTCTTGTATTTGTTTAAATTGTTTTTCATTTCAGTTAATTATATTGGTCATATACTATCCTTGTCACAAGTCCCAGCAATTCCAACCATATCAGAATACGAAAAGGAGTTAATTGTTCTAACTGCACTTGGCTAACAGATATACTTTTTGAGCTGAAATAGAGAGGCCATCCATTCTAAAAATAATAGGAAGGCACTGTTATGATACAAGGAAATACTCCTGTTCAACTTGATCGCGAACCATTACAGTATAACGAGAGAAAAAATTACGCAAAAAAGACCAAGCTTTTTGCTACGCAATTCACAATCATAGATCATAAGATGCTAGACATATACACACCCTTGACTTGTGGATGGTGAGAATACGCAATTAGCATCAGCAATGCCTACAGGTTGAAGTTTCTTCCTAGCATGCAAGAACTGCTCCAGCAGTGGCGGATGCTGATAAAGATGAAAGTTGCATATCACCTTCCCCAAATCCTAGCTTGGCTCGAAAAATTTTGACATCTGCCATTTGTCTCACAAAACGAGTAAAGCTAACCCAATTCCGATATTCAAACAAGTTCCTGTCCATCCTGACAAAATTGAATGAAAAGGTAGGTATTCCTGGACCATCCGAGTAGAACTTAGACATCCTTAACACCTGTTGATATGATTCGTCATCCAAGCTACTTGCAGTGTTTTCACCTTGCAGGGGAATGTCACATATCCTAGCGGCAAGCAAAAGTTGTTTCACAAAACCTTCGGGACTACTGACAGGATTCATCTGCTGCTCTTCTGCATCCCGCATTTCAAAACATGTACAGCACATGGTAAAACCATACCTACCAAATATGCGAGCAATTGGCAAGAAACCATCTCGAATTGATGTATTGTAGTATCCAGCCGTTAACTCTGAAGGGTGAGACCGCGTACCATAATGCCAGTGAATCCCAGCCACTTTGCCTGACAAATTAACTTCAAGACCACGAAATGTGGTCTCTGCTTCCCTGCAAATCCTCTCACCATGAAGCAGCAACATCCCTGAATACCATGCAAGGAAGAACTCTCCATATGGTGTGTTCCAAGAACCATCACTTTTGAAGAACTCTGTGCTTTCAGGATCCTGCATTAAATTGCTGGCACCAATAGGGCCACCATTGGCCCACTCACGCATCCCTATCTCCCCAGCACAAGCATTTAAAGATGCAAGCATATACTGCCAGTTTAAAAGAAGACAATCACAAATTTTGTTGGATAGGAATGACAGGAAAATCACTGGAGATACATAATGTCAGTCTTTTCACACCTTGTCATAGCATTGGAATTCACCAAGTTCACGTGAGCGCCATGTCCAGCTCAGCTTCTGTAAAGGGCATGAAGGATATCTTAACTCGCCAGCAGGACCCATTCCAACTTGGATCCCCTGCAAAATAAAGTCAAATTGCATAGGTATAATACCATTAAAAATTAGTAGGTGAAGCATTAAGTGAGCATCATACAGTTATGACACCACCAAGAAATGGTCTGAAGGTGTCACGGAAGCTCCTCATAAATTCAGCATATGCTTGGATTGGAGAACGTCCATGCAAAACGGGAAGAACATCACACCCTAGGGATATATATTCCATATTTCGTCGCCCGAACCTGTCTGAATATGCTAAATCTGGATCTTTATCCATTTCTTCACAAACCCACTGAGGAAGGGGAATCCTGGCAGCAGCAAAAGGGAGAAAATTTCAGATTGTGAATTAATCAACAGCAGAAATCATTTCCAAGAGAACTACAGAGGAGAGGAGAGCAAGCTAGCACAACACTTAAGCTGGCAAAAGTACATAAAACAGATGAGGCACAAACTCTGACTACATCAGTTTTTATCTCTTTCAATATAATGAAATCTGTCAGTAACAGTTGCATCCAGGTAATGCATCACACCCATTCCAGAATCGAAGATATCGAGCAAAACAAGCCTATAACACCAGCTTTCTAAAACTTACAGTTATATTTCCATTTGTATGCCTGGGGATTCACCCTATTCTACAATAGTCTAGTGCGGCATGTCTTGGGTAACTGTTGAGCTTTTTTCTCTGTTCCAACTAATAATCTTTTTGCAATTATTTCTTTTCACCCTGCTCTAGTGAATATAGCAAGTTTTGTTTTCATTTCCGTTATCTTAGTGTATTTGGAAGGGCAATCTTACAGGAATTCGTTTCTTTGTAGTAGTACCATCACATAGAAATGACACCTGTGATGTTTATATGGACACCATAAGCTTCTCATTGCATGCCATCACATTCCATGACCTACTTTTGGACTCCTTAACTCCGGAAATTCGCTCTCCACACAAATTGGAGAAGATAATTTAAAGCCAGCTCAGTGTCACATCACACATGCCCTTTTTTCAATTTATAGCTAAAATTAGGCTGACGCTCGTCTTATAATTCAGGCCAAGTTTAGTAACTAGACCCGTGAAAACAACTACGCCTCAATACCAAACAAGTTGGGGTCAGCCATACATATATATAAAAATAGTCAACCCTAATCTAAAAAAGTTCCCCAATGAGAACTTAATATAAACTTTCTCCCAATCCAGCCCGCCATGTTTTGGCAATAAGATCTAGAACAAGTCCTCCATAGATTACAAACCAACTCTCTAATCTAAAGTGTTACCCCAGGGGGAACTTCTTATTTAGATTAGGATAAAATATAGTTTGCCACCTGCAACTACCCTAAAACCATAAAAGCTAAACAACTATAGTTCCAACTTCTAATCATGGTTTACAAACAGAGGAGAGAGCATTCTGTAATGCGGAATCTATTGTTGGATGCAGATGTTCCACTGACTCACCAGTTGCAGAAAAGGGCCATCAGAAGATAAATGCTCTTCTGCATAACCAAACACCTCTTTCCATATTCTCTTAGTTACCCACAAACATAGTCAGACTAGAACCAGATGAAAACAATGCTAGCCATTGCTAGCAAAATAACCATCAAACTCACTTCTTTACTGGTACCCACGAAGAACTACCACAATAACAACAACCCAGTGGGATCCCACAAGTGGGGTCTGGGAGGGTAATGTGTACGCATACCTTGCCCCTACACTAGGAAGACCCTCGGCTCGAGAGGAAGAATAGGAACAAGTAAATAACAACACAAAGAACTACCACAATGATGACAACATTAACCTAGTCATTGCAACTTTTAGCATAAATACATTAATCAGTATAAAGCTTTATTCCAAACAACAATTAGTCCTCTCTTAGGCTTCAAGCAAAAGGAAAGACAATATAGAGTGGGTAGATATCTTTACCAGGAAAAAAGAACGTCGCATGGGTAGATATATGAGTTCATTCTTCAGACTAGGGTGATCTTGATTTTTACCCATAGACTGATAACAAAATGGGAAAGCAATACCCAAAACCTAATAAAAGAACAAATGGCCAGCATTTCCTTAAATGCAGCTGAACAAATCAATATTCCTTTTGCTAATATCTTTAGAATCTTGAGCTTTCCTCTCATAGCACTAAGCATTCTGAATCTGTATCCCACAAAATAAAAATGCTAACTTGTTCCATATAAAGGACAATCATTCAGTCGAATCTAACTCCACAATAGTCCAAGCAGCTTCTCTTACTACATTCCAAAATGCCATGCCTAAAACTAAGTAAAGGTGTCTGAGCTGTATAAGGTGAATATAACAAACACCTAAGTACTCTTTCCAATATTCTGAATCACACAATCCATAAACTTCATTTACCTATTTAAACACCCTCGACTAAGCCCTAATGCTTTGCTAGAACACAATACAAATTGCATACTTACTAGAACAACAAAAGAGACACATTTAAGCGTACATTTTGACCACACTACAGGCAAATATTGTTCAAAAGATTCAACCAATGAATGAAAAATGCAGCAAGACCTAAATTAATGCAGCTGTCCATAATATGAAACACTTGTAGTAGATAGACATTCCATCTTTTTTTAAAGATAGACATTCTATTCTTAGGCATGAGTTGAGCTTAACAGCTTGTTTGGATGGTTGTTCCCCGTTGTATCGTATTGTATTGTTATCCCAAAACAATGTTTGTTTTGATTGTTTCATTAAAATTGGTTGTATTGTATTGTTAACCCAAAACAATGTTTGTTTTGATTGTTTCATTAAAATTGGTTGTATTGTATTGTTAAATCCATTGTTCTGGAACAATGAAAAGTCCCCTTTTTTGAAACAACCGATTTGGTGTGGTGGGATCATTTCCTATTTTTCTTTCCAATTATGCCCTAACTTATTACTCCACAACTATTTTACCCTTTACCTTTTTTTCTATTTTAACTCCAAATCTCCAACTTCTAACCTACTTTTTTTTTTCCAGTGCTTCTGCCGCCAACGTTAAAGGTGTTTTGCCGCCTTCTATTTTACTTTTTCTCCTAATTTGCTTTTAACTCAATTCTAATTAGTTGTGCTCCTTTGTTTTACCTTCTTCTGTTCTGATTTCTTAAGGTGTTTTGCCTTCTTCTGTTTTATCTTTTAAAAATTATTTTATGCATAACTTTTGATAAATTCAATATTTAAATAATTGAGGGTATTTTAGTAAACTTATCAGTTACAGTACAATACGATACAGTCAAACCAAACAGCAAAATATTGTTTAACAATGACAAACAATACAATCTATTCAAACATTGTATTCATAAAACGATACGGTACAATATGATACAATACAATACAATATATTATAAAACGACGGGAACAATGATCCAAACATACTGTAAATATGGTCACTGACGATTAATATAGCCAGCCTCGCCTTGTTTGGGATTGAGGCCTACTTATTGTTGATAGACATTCTATTCTTTTAGATAATATATTGTGTTTTGAGAAATATGTTTCCTTTTTAGAACAAAATAAAGCTAAACGTGTCTGGACGAGGAAGCAAAACAAATGTCATTTATGTGTGAAATAGATTGAACTTTTGAAAGTGTACCAACCAGAAGGGATCATCAGGCCCAGTACCGCACTGATGAAAAGCCATTACAGCTCGAACTTTCAAACCACATCGTCTAGCCAAAACCACAATCTCCAAATACCCTTGCCAATTATAAACCCTGGGCAATTCCCTCTCCACCAGCCCCCACCACACCTCCATCACAACTCCTTCAACTCCTGCCGCCGCCAGAGCACGAAACGACTGCGCCATCGCCTTCTTCCTCTTCATAATCCCTGCCGGTAAGCTGACGGCATCAACCGGAAGCGTGACGAACACCGGTGAACCTCGCCGGCGATAGTGAGTCGACACGCTGCCATGCTGAAGCTCGTACTGAAGATCGCCGTCGAAGCCATTTGAAGGTCCGGAGGAAGATGAATCGAGCCGACAGGATAACGTGAACCGGCGATTCTGGAACCGAGTTTGGATCGGCGAGGATTTGAGTGAACGAGCTGGAACGGCGGCTGAGTCGGTGCGAGTGCAGCAGAGAGACGCCGAGAAAGTCGGAGCCGATGGCGAAGTGATCGCCATTGTTGAAAGCTGAAAGCTTTTTAGGGATTGGAAATGGGTTTTTTAAAAGTGAAGCATTATTTTTAGGTAAAATCTTAACCGCTGTTGTACTGTGAGCTAGTAATAGTTTTCATCACTATTCAGATGAACTTTTTTTCTTTTTGTTTTAATTTTATTTTATTATGTAGGAGTATTTGTTTATTTATTTTTGGAATCAGAAATTTTTTGTTAAAGCAGAAATTTGGAAAGCAGTTTTTGTTAAAAGTAAATCAGAATTTTTAGTTTTTTCAAAAAGTTCAAAACTAATCAAAATAATATCTTTTAGGGCTGGGTCGAAATACAGTTTTTGCGTGATATATAACAAAAAGGCTAAAAACTTATTTTTTCAGTAGTATGAGACAAATGATTGGGATCGTATTCGTACCCTAATAATTTCGGATTATATTTATCCGCCATTTGATTATTAATACTAGTCAAAACAATAATAAATTATTAAATTCGGTACTTATTATTTATCACATAGTATAAAATTAGAATTGTAGGCATGTAAATTTTATTAAAATTAAATTAATAAAATAATTTGGATTATATTTTAAATTCAAGATATATTGGTCCAAATAAATATATGGGCTAATATAATTGAATTAATTATATAAGTCCAATATATATGGATTAAATAAATAAGTCTTAAATTATTGGACTTATGGGTATCTAACGGGTGGGTCGGGCCGGGCCGGGCTGGGTAGGGAAAATTAGTAACCGTACAGGTTGTGGACCGGGCCAGTTACGGATTGGGGTTACCGGGTTTAACGGGTTTGGATTCATCCGGGTAAAAACTGAACCGTAAGGGTTACGGATACAAGGGGTCGGGCCGGGCCGGGCCGGGTTAGTGTTATTTATTATTATTTTTTTGCATTTTGTATAACTATGTAATTTATATCAATATAACGTAAAAATATAAAGAAAACAATGGAGATGGAACAAAAATTGCACTTATAAATTGTAAGTTCTACTTTTATTTCAAAACTCAAACTTACAAATTGAAAGGTTTAGATTTAACAACAAGTAAATTAACGAAAAATGAGTAAATTCAAGGGTTTTGCATTGCCTTAGACTTTAAAACCTTAAAAAATAAGTAAAATTAAAAATGAAATATAGCTTTTAAACCGGGTCGGGTCGGGCCGGGTCCGGTTTGAATCGGTCTGTGCCGGTTCGAAAACGGGCTGACCCGACTCGTTAGACACCCATAATTGGACTAGCCCATTTAATTGGGCTACAAGTAATGAGCCCACTTCATTAGGCCCAAATCTTCCTATAGGCCCAGTTTGGGGTTACGCGTGAAATGACGTGGTACGCCAAGTCAAACGGAAGAGGCAATAGGATCATGCCACGTGTCAAAATGACAAGGCGTGCCCATTCACACTGGAAGGCCAACGAAACCGTGCCACGTGTGCAAGTGACATGTTGTGGCCAATCAAATGCGGTCATGTCACACTTCAATTTGATTGGTCGGAAAGAGTTTGTTCTTATCACGACTCCTCCCTTCCACAATTATAAATAGGAGTCTTCGTAACTCAGAAAAGACACCAGAAGTTATAACAAGAAGCAAGAGAGAGCTCGTGGATCAAACACCGCAAATTCCTCCACAAACTTCAAGCAATCAAGTTCAAGTTCAACAAATCAAGTTCAAGCTCAAGAACGAAGAACAAATCAAGTTCAAGCTCAAGAATGAAGAACAAATCAAGGTTCAAGGAGTGCGAGTTCAAATCAAAGTTTGTGCCAGTTGAATTCAAGATCATCGTTCGTGGCAACAAACATAAATTCAAGATCAAGCTGAGAGATCCTTGAATTTATGTACAATTAGAAAATAGAATCAGAGGAATCATAGAGATTGTAACACTCAAATATTCGAAATAAGATACTACAATTTGTGCGATATTTTTGGTCTTGATTTTATTATTTCGACGCAAATTTATTGACTACAAGGATTATAATTTCAAAAAATGTGAGATAGAAGAAGAGGGTAATGATGGTTAAACTTCATATATCACAATAATTCTGATTATGGGCGACTTTGGAGTTTGGTGAGATTAAAATCTTTATAGTATTTGTTAAAAATTAAGTTGTAGTTGAAACTATTAACTTTAATTTCAATATCGTGTGATTAACACTTTAATGAAATTTGATCCACCACTAACCACAAACTTCTAATTTAAACATTTTAAGATTTTGCAATAACAATTATTTTTCGCACGTTTCTTTTCTTCTTTTAGCGAATAAAATTAATCATGAGTGAGTCCTAGTTGGAACCAGTAAACGTTTATTCTGGACCACGAATTTAGTGGGGGCCAAATTGGGCTCCAATAGACAAGGAGAATAGAGGAGGAGGGGGGAGGGGGGAGGCGGCGTGGAGGGGTTCAACTTTCACAAATAAGAAAGCTCTTTATTGTGAAAGATTTTTATTTATTTTTATTTTATAAAGGGAGAAAGGTCACATTTGCCCCTAAACTACGCAGGAAGTTCAAATTTCCCCTTTGTTTAAAAAACAATAATAACCTACCCCGTATAATCTCATATAGTGGGGTCTAGAAAAATATGAACGCAGACCTTACCCCTATTTTGTGAAGATGAGAGGTTGTTTCCAATATACCATCGGCTTAGGAAAATATAACCACCACATTAATAAAAAGAAAAACAAGAAGGGACAGCAAGAAGCTTGTATAAACAATATAAATAACAACAAAATAGTAAGTTGATCGTAATAATAAAAAACATGTAGTCATCGAAATTTAATACCAATAAAATACGAGAGTACGTACTAATATTACCGGTATGAACAAGAAAAACACTAAACTACCTACCCTACAACCCTAGTCCTTAACCTCCACACTTTCTTATAAAGGGTCATGTCCTCCATCAACTAGGGATGCGCCAGCCTAATCACCTCTCTCAAATACTTCTTTGGTCTACACTCGACCTCGACCTCGTCCTAGGCCCGCTAATGCCCACCTCTCACACATCCTCAGCGGGGCATTTGTGCTTCTTCTTCTCACATGTCCAAACATTTAAATCTCGCTTCCCCCATCTTGTTCTCTATAGGGGCCACGCATACCTTGTCGCGAATAACTTTATTCTTAATCCTATCTAACCTGGTGTGCCCTCATATCCACCTCAATATGCTCATCTCTGCTACCTTCATCTTCTAGATATGAGAGCTCTTGACTGGGCAACACTCACACACATAGAATACAATCGGCCTTACCACCATTATGTAAAACTTACCTTTAAGTTTTGATGCACCTTCTTACCCCACATTCTTACCAGACAAAACGCCAGAAGCACTTAGTGCTAAGCCTTACAGGGGCGACCTGACGAGTTATGTGGCCCGAAGCCAAACTTTATAAGGGGCCTTAACTTTTTTTTTTCAAAAAAAAATTATTTAATTATTAAAGTCTATTTTTCTAGCGTTTTTTAGATACAAAGTTATTATAATTTTCTGAAAATGAATAACCCCTAATAAGTTTTTTCTTAGTTGACAATATAGCTAATCCATTTATTGTTTATTCAGATATTGTTGATCTTAGCTGAGATTTTATCATTTTTAATTTTGAAAATTGCTTTCCGTTGAAATGACGGAAACGCGAGTTATAAGCATTATTCTATAAGTAATATAGGCATTGGTAAAAGAATCATTTTTTTGTTTGACCAAATACACCAATTAAATAGTTATCTTCTATTTGTAATATTTTTCTTAATATTTTTTATTCCAAAAGTAAATCTAAACCATCAATTTCAAATTGATTATTATGCTTTAAAGAGAATTCAAAATTAAGGCAATATTTTTTCAAATTTTTATTATCTAGTGATCTTAGCTTTTATCGCTAAATAGTAAATCAAAAATATATTTATTTGCTTTAAATTGTTCAAATATATTTTGAAGTGGAAAAAATAGCCATATATACTATGCATAAACTAATCAGCTCCAAAGGACTCTTCAATGATTTTGAGATTTTATTATCAACATTCTCATCAAATTGTTATTTCCTATATATCATACGTTTCTTAAGAAATTCGGGTTCAATATTCATTTCAAGTGCAATTTTTTGGCAGAAATCACAGTGGTTGCAAATCCTTCTCCTCTGTACTTGTTAAAGAAAGAAATCAAACCTTTTCATTTTTTAAACTTATACATAACCTATTAGGTGTAACAAAAAAAGGGATCCTCCGGTTAAAGATAAGGGTAAATTTGACCCGTTTTAATAACGATGACGGTATATTTAACCTCAATCATTAAGAGCATGTTTGGAAAGCCACATAGGAATTGGATTTGTGTGTAATTGGGTGTAATTACACAATTTGACATGTTTGTTTGACCAAGTAATTACTTGGTCAGTATGAAATTGGGTGTAATTGAAGGTGTGTAATTACACTCTCCAATTCTCAAGGGGGGAGTGATAATTGATGGTAATTACACTGTGTAATTACAAGGTTATTTTTTATTTTCTTTCCTTTTTATTTTAATTTTAATTTATTTTCTTTATTACTTTTTATTTCTATTATTTTAATTTTTAAAATTTTATTTTTACTTTTTAATTTCTTTTAAAATTATAAAATATATTTTTCTCTGTACATTATTTATCTTTTATTTATCTCCCTTTATTTCTTGTTATTTCATGTAATTGCTTATATTTTATTTTTATTTATTTTATTATTCTGTTTTTTAAAACTTCACCTCCTAATATTATAAATAATGAGTCATTTACAAACATATCATATTATGAGTCATGTAATTAAAGTGGGATTTCACTGTTGAATGTGGTTATAAACTTATTATGTTTCCTAATCTAATATTATAGTGGAACTTACTATTATTATGTTGGAATTTGACATATGCTAAATATGTTTTTTTTTGAATTTTGAAATTGTGTTACATTCATGGTTCTAATTTACTTGTTTTAGTAGTATTGTCTCACGTCGCATGTTGTTCATTTTTTAGTTAAAATTGATAGATCAATTTTGTTAAACATTCGAATAATGCTATGATATTATATTTATAAATATTAATTTATTTTATCAAATATGAATTCCATGATGCTTACAAAAAACACGTATATTTTTAATTTTTGTTACGTATCTAAATTAAATATTATTAATTTAAAATATATAGATAAATTATTTTTACAATATTAGTTATAATATATGATTACTCATTAATGTATATTCGCGAAAAATATACATCTTAAATACCAAATATAATATAATTTATACTTATAAAAATTTCGGAAAAGAGTCTGATATATCCTTGTACTATGGTAAATTATTTAAAATTATCCCACGTTACACTATTGGGCCATAAAAGTCCCTACCGTCCAACTATCCTAACAAATCTGCCCTTATTTTGACGGAAGTGCCACGCGACCAGCTTTTAAAAGAGGCAAGGATGGATGCCACGTGACACTTCCGTCAAAGTAAGGGCAGATTTGTTAGGATAGTTGGACGGTAGGGGATTTTATGGCCCAATAGTATAACGGGAGACAATTTTAAATAATTTACCATAGTACAAGGATAGATCATATCCTTTTCCGTAAAAAATTATAGGCATATATTTATTATATTAACTTTTAAGCTTTGATAATTACTTAATTTAAAATTTAATCTAACTGTGTAATTACACTTGTGCAATCAAACAGTAAATTTGTAATTACATAATGACAAACAAACAGGTTGTCATAATTACACAACTGAATAATTACTAGGCTGTGTAATTACTACCCTAATAATTACACCAATTCTAATTACATGATGACTTTCCAAAGAGACTCTAATTGAGGTAGCTGTCTCATTTTGCATAGTTTAGAGTAATTTTGACCCTTTTCCCTTTAATACCAAAAAAAAAAACAAATAAAGTAAAGGCCTATAAGAAAACTATGAAATAAATCCAATCCATCAAAATAACCTAACAGAGCCACGTTCCAAGAAAAGAAATTAACGGTCTAGATCATCCCAACACAAAATCAATTGTCATTGGCGCAACAAGTTCATCCTTCACTTTCTATTGGTCCACGTAACCAACAATGACATGTTTCATTTCACTCGTTGAACCGAGACTTTCGGGTATCGAGCGAAAGCCCAAAGCTCCACTCTTCTCTTCAGTTCCTCACAGTATAAAATCCTCTATCAGCAAATTTTCACGTAATTTCTTCTAGCCTTCACAACTGAGGACTTACAACAAATCATAATATACATACATATTGAACGAACACATTGTGTTGTACATATAGCAGAGTGTATTGTACGTTGATACGGTTAAAAGCCATGGCTGGCTATTTGAGGCGAGGCAGTTCTCTCGTCGTGCTAGCGATCGTCTTATTTGGTAAATTCGCCATTTAGAAGATCTGTTTTTATTGTTTGTTCTTCTTTTAAAAAAATATGATGTTTTGCTATATTTAATATAATGGTGAAATGTAGTAGACTAGATCTGTTAGCTTTTATGTATAATATATGTGTTTGTAGATTTGCATGTTTGATGTGTAATTTTAGATCCGATGATAGTTTTTATGCAATTTCGGATCTGTTTGAGGATTTCTATGGTTTGTTTTTTTCCATTGATTTGGTCTAAAAGGAAAATGGTTTAGTATTGGAATAGAACCGTCGAGGATTCATGTGTTATGTTGGATTGAGATGCGGTAGATTGATAGATTTAAAGTTTAATTGATAATTAAACTTTAAGTGGAAACAATGTTGCTCTTGGAATGCAATTAGAGGTTTAGGTGCTATACTCTTTTAAATATGAACACCAAGTGATTTCTTCCCATGAGCAAAGTTACCTGTATCTGTGCTGAACTAGCAGGTACTAGGTAGAAAAGTTGAGGTGTCTAGCAGGTACCAAGTAGAATAGCTGAGGTATTCGTAAGCAAAATTAATTTTACCAAAAAAAAAATAGCTGAGGTATTCGTAAGTTGCCTCAGGTGCTACCATAATAAGAATTAAATATTTAGATAACTTCTTTTGATACTACCTATTCTTTTTGAGTAATAGATATTGTAGAGTAACATCATGTAATTAGATGCTGATATACTAAGTTTGTACTCAGTGTACGTGTGTATGTATTATACGTGCGTATAGTCAATTTGAGTTACTACTCTAGATTGTATTTTTCAACTCCAGAAAACAGAGAAACAAGGTCACTGTCTCGTTCAAATTGTACATATTCCTGAACTTTACATAGCAGAACAACTTTTGTACTATAGGTATTTCAAATTTATACTTGATGGAATGCTATTGTCTTGGGATGAATATATGGCCTGTGGATATGGATGCACATTTGTAAGGGTCGTTGTCAGATCCCTATGGATACTTCACACTTTTTATTTAGCTGAATGAAACTTTAAATATGCTAAAAAGCTGCTGATTTATGTTGTTAGCTTATCAAAGTTGTATGGCCCTATTTATTTCTGCTTAATAGCATGTATGGGCCCGAGTTGAGTGGAATAGGTACAAATGATATATATATATAGCTAAACCAAACTAATTTGTGATTGATTTACGTACGAGGCATAGTTGATTGGTTGATCCGTAGATAGTATACACACATGCATACATATATTTCTTCTGCTGTATTATGTAATGTGTTTCAAATATAACTTACTGAGTCTAACGAGTGTCATTTGTGATCTTACTTTATCCTGAAACAGGATGTCTTTCTGCACTTTCCATTGCAAAAGAGGAGGCTACCAAACTTGGAACGGTTATTGGAATTGACCTTGGGACAACCTATTCTTGTGTTGGTGTTTACAAGAATGGTCACGTTGAGATTATAGCTAATGACCAAGGAAACCGTATTACACCATCATGGGTTGGATTCACTGATAGTGAGAGGTTGATTGGTGAGGCTGCAAAGAACCAGGCAGCTGTCAACCCTGAAAGGACTATCTTTGATGTTAAGAGGCTTATTGGAAGAAAGTAATGGTCAACTTTCAATTAGTTTCATATGTTTTCGTATGATTGTCTCTTTATTATGCTTAGAGATGCTTAACCATAATTTCAGGTTTGAGGACAAGGAAGTACAGAGGGATATGAAGTTGGTCCCATACAAGATTGTAAACAAGGATAGTAAGCCCTACATACAAGTCAAAATCAAGGATGGAGAAACTAAGGTATTTAGTCCTGAGGAAATCAGTGCCATGATTTTGACAAAGATGAAGGAGACAGCTGAAGCATTCCTTGGGAAGAAAATTAAGGATGCTGTGGTTACTGTTCCTGGTATGTTGTAATCAAGTTCCCACTGTTCAATTTATGGTTTTCATTTTTTCCCCTTCATGACCGAGTGTTACTCTCTTTTCTCTCTGCAGCATATTTCAATGATGCACAAAGACAGGCTACAAAGGATGCTGGCATTATTGCTGGATTAAATGTTGCTAGAATTATTAACGAGCCAACAGCTGCAGCCATCGCCTATGGACTGGACAAGAAAGGTGGTGAGAAGAACATTCTCGTCTTTGACCTTGGTGGCGGGACATTTGATGTCAGTATTCTGACCATTGATAATGGCGTGTTTGAGGTTCTTTCTACTAATGGTGACACCCATCTTGGAGGTAAGGATCTTTAGACATCTAACAATTGAAATTTGAGATATACTACGGTCTACAATTTTATTACCAAGAACTCCACTGTTAACCATAGTGCTGTTAGGATGTCCTGATTGTAGTGTTTGATGGGCTCACAACTTGACATTAATGAATGAAATTGATTTTATTACTGATTGCACATTAGTGTGTCAATTTTCTGGAATCTGTTATGATAGCTGAGGTCTGATTTGGGTTTTGACACTCCATATTGGAAAATGGAATAGATTCGCATGCTTCAAGTCGATGACGAAGCTTGATAATTTTCATCTTATGAGATAATCCTTCTTAGATTTTGTTCTGAAGACTCCATATTTTTGTTGCAGGTGAGGACTTTGATCAAAGGATTATGGAGTACTTCATCAAGTTGATTAAGAAGAAGCATGGTAAGGACATCAGCAAGGATAACAGAGCTCTTGGAAAGCTAAGGAGAGAAGCTGAGCGTGCCAAGAGAGCCCTGAGTAGCCAGCACCAAGTCCGGGTTGAGATTGAATCACTATTTGATGGTACTGATTTCTCTGAACCATTGACCCGTGCTCGCTTTGAGGAGCTGAACAATGATCTCTTCAGAAAGACAATGGGACCTGTGAAGAAGGCAATGGAAGATGCTGGGCTAGAGAAGAACCAGATTGATGAGATAGTTCTTGTTGGTGGAAGCACCAGAATTCCTAAAGTGCAACAGCTCCTGAAGGACTATTTTGACGGGAAGGAACCCAACAAGGGTGTAAATCCTGATGAGGCAGTTGCTTATGGTGCTGCTGTTCAAGGTGGTATCCTTAGCGGAGAGGGTGGAGATGAAACTAAAGGTACATGAGCTAATTAATTTTCTTGTCATAATTTGCTTTTCGGTGTTGTTCATGGTGTGTTGGCTGCTTTAAGTGATTGATTGTCGCACGTTTCTTATGTGCAGATATTCTTCTCCTGGATGTCGCTCCTCTCACCCTTGGTATTGAAACTGTTGGTGGTGTCATGACCAAATTGATTCCTAGGAACACCGTCATCCCAACCAAGAAGTCCCAAGTCTTCACCACTTACCAAGACCAGCAGACTACCGTCTCCATTCAGGTATTTCTTTGCTTCAAGTTTGTGCAATCATAATTAGCTCAACAGTTTTAGAAATATTCTTTAATTTGTCCTCTAGTATGCTTCAATTCTCGCTGTTTATGACAGGTTTTTGAAGGTGAAAGGAGTCTTACTAAGGACTGTAGGCTGCTTGGAAAGTTTGATCTGACAGGAATTGCCCCGGCTCCAAGGTCTGTTACATTTCTTCTTCTGGTTATTGTACGTTACATTTTGGAAACCTATTGGGACCTGAATTGGATTTGACATTGTTTGAACAGGGGAACCCCACAAATTGAGGTGACATTTGAAGTTGATGCCAATGGTATTTTGAATGTTAAAGCAGAAGACAAGGGCACTGGTAAATCCGAGAAGATTACCATTACAAACGACAAAGGCCGCTTAAGCCAAGAAGAGATTGAGCGTATGGTTCGTGAAGCAGAAGAATTCGCTGAGGAAGACAAGAAGGTGAAGGAGAGAATTGATGCCCGTAACAGTCTTGAAACCTACGTGTACAACATGAAAAACCAGATCAATGACAAGGACAAGCTAGCTGACAAGCTGGAGTCTGACGAGAAGGAGAAGATTGAGACAGCAACAAAAGAAGCCCTCGAATGGCTAGACGACAACCAAAGCGCCGAGAAGGAGGATTATGAAGAGAAGCTTAAAGAGGTAGAGGCAGTCTGCAACCCAATTATCACAGCTGTTTATCAAAGATCAGGTGGAGCCCCAGGTGGTGGTTCATCGGAAGAAGAAGAAGATGGCCATGATGAGCTGTAAGCTATTCTGAAAAATCTCCATTGACACTGCTGATAAGATGCATGAAATGAGGATATAGAATAGGTTGAGGTGAGGGTTGGTGCAAGTTTTGTCAAATTGATAAAATCACGAGGGAAGAGGTTTCCCTTCTTCGCTTAGTTTTTTTAGGTGAAGATTTTCGTGGAACAATGTTTCCCTTTTTGGACTACTCTTGTATGTTGTTTAAATCTGTTAAATAGAAATCCTAACATTTTGTTTAGTGTATGGTTATCCATATTAAATATTAGGTGCGTTGAGCTTATTAAACACCATTTTATTATTATTTTTATAACAGCGTCTGAGATAGCTCAAAGTCAGCCTCTTTTTTTACGTACCAAATTAATAGGGGATTTGCATCTATACCCGCTAGTTTAGATAATATTTTAATTTGTGCCAGCTTTGTAAAAAAAATTGTAAGCGTACCCACTTTGCATAACTTTAGCATACGGGGTTGAAGTAGCAAAGACAATCACGCAAAACTTCAACTTCAGTACTAAAATAGTTAAATTTTATTTGTCATGGAAGATGCTGAAGTTACAGCAACAACAACAATAACCCAGTATAATCCCACTTAGTGGGGTCTGGGGAGGGTAGTGTTTACGCAGACCTTACCCCTACCCTAGGGTAGAGAGATTGTTTCCAAATAGACCCCTGGCATCCTTCCCTCCAAGAACTTCCCACCTTGCTCTTGGGGAGACTCGAACTCACAACCTCTCGGTTGGAAGTGGGGGTTGCTTACCATCAGAGCAACCCTTCTTGTCACGTAATTCTGTTCTTTTCACGTTCATTGTTTCCCAAATGAAATTGTTTCCAATGTTGAAGTTAATTTAGTTCATTTGTAACAACTTCGGCACTAAATAAGTTGAATTTTTTTTGTCCTGGATAAGGCTTTTTCAAAAATTGATATTGAAGTTATTTAGTTTATTTGTAAAAACTTCAGCACTATATAAGCCGATATTTTTGAAAAATCTTTCTAACATACTAGATAAATAATTACCTTATTCTTTCATAGTGTATTACTACTATGAAATAATCAGATTGCCAACAATATTTAAATCATAAATTTGGGAAATAATGAACGTGAAAAGAACAGAATTACGTGAAAATATTTACAAATAATTATCTACTAACTTACATAATTATTTATTTTTAAATAATCTGATAACCAACATCAGTAGAAGAAAGAAGAAGAAGAAAAAAACGAACGAGGAGGAGAAAAGAGGATGAAATTGTTTAAAAAGTGGGTACAAATTAAAACTTTTTTTTAGGTTAAATTGGGGCGACCAAATAGAGCGCCCGTATAATTTTTACCAAATTAACTATTGTTAAGCCTTAAACTCAGCCACAGGGGAAATTGGACAAAGAATCGAATTAAACGTAACTCTTAATTAAGGTTGTTTTAAGTGGTTAACGTACCATTTGGGCACAATAGATGTCTTTTCAAATCATTTAGATATATCAAGACTTCCCTCATTCTATATCGCAGTTCCCTTGCATATCCTTGGAGATTGGCATTTTTTAACTCTTGCAATTAGAACATAAACTTAAAAGACAATAAACTTTAATAATCCTTGTCTAATTTGTAGTTATTTCAAGTCTCAATTTTTTTTAGTAGTGTTTACAAACAAAAGAGAATAGCTGGATATATTAGTTGCACGTTACAAGTATCTCTCTGTTAGTAGGACGTCAAATAAATTTAAGCAAAGAATACATGCGCACATATATATTGTGTATATAATATAGGAGTATCTTTTTTCGTTAAAGGGTAAATGGACATCATTCTTTTGAGAATTAAACAGACGCGTGTACTTTTACTGAGCATCTTTCTTTCTATATTGAATTTTTGTTAGTGATTGCAATTTAATTTGGAGCATATATAGTTTACGATTCTTTTGAATAATTTCTTGCTACAAATTTTTACGTGCATGTGTAATTGCACCTAATTTTGACATGCATTATGATTTTTACATGACTTTTGTTTTCTGTTTCCAACCAATTAGTGCAGAAGGTTGGTCTCTCTTGATTTGGGCTATACTTTCTTTTACAAATGTTCCCTTCCACTTATTTATTCTTTTTCATTGTTTACTTACTGAAATTTGAGGTGGACTAAGCACCCTAAGGGGTTTGATGATGTGCCGCTTGTACCTTTATCAATCAGTTGGCTGATTGAATCATACATTTTGTTGCCCTCTCAGCTAGTAGTGGCAAAATGGATAAAAGAAAACAGTTATCCATCTATATTATCATTAAAAAATGTGCTGGATAATGAATTTTTAAAACGAACAAATATGGATAAGAACCATATCATCCACTTAGAAAATGAATAACTAATGAGTAACTTTTACATTTGTAAAACCTCAAATTGGGGTTCCTCAAGTTTGGGAGACGAGTAATTCTCCCAAAAGTGATCATATTCAAGAAGTCATAAATAGTATGAATATCTATATTATCCGCCGATTAAACCGTTTTTTTATCCGTATTAAATATGGATCGAGTTGGATAATTTATCCGTTTTTTTTTTGCATTACTCCTTTTCAACCCGAATCATATCCGCCCCGCCCCGCCCCCGCCCGTTTGCCACTCCTAGTAATGACTATTAGAACCTTCAGAAGACTCGAACACTCATGCCAAATATAAAACTTCAAAATGAAAAGCTGCTAGAAGGTTTTCTATCACAAGTTCTCATAATCCACGAAATATGCACAAAGATCAAATGTTACATGAAAAAAGCTTTGTGCATAGAGCAAATACCAATGACCAAACCTCGCAAGAATTAGAAGCCAGCCCTCGGATCACCCGCGCCTGCTGCCACAACACCCATCCCACCATCAGCCGTAACATTGACCTTTTCCCCATCAGTTGATTTTGTAATAGCAACTCTATCCCCATCAAGCTCATTCACAAGTTCGTCAATCTTGCGAAATTGATAAGGCCATCTGACATTGTACAGGAACTGGCGCAGATCAAACCTATTGTCCTCGGGGGAATAACTCTGCAAGATGGAAAATGTTATATGCATCTCTAATGGATCATTGATGTCATAGATGATTTATATGCCATTAGAAAAATATTTCGAACTTCTAGTACTTTTAGTTTTTACTTTACTTTGTATAATATCCGTCTAAGATGAGCTTAAATGTAGCGATATAACCAGTGAGGATTCATATTGTCGACCGGCCCAATACGTAGATGATGATGTTGCTTCTCTAATGAAAATCACAGAACAAAAACATTACAATGTTTTGATCCTTTCTATTGGCTCTGACTATCTAGATTTAACTTACATGGATACGAGAACAAGTAGGTATCTGATACGAGTGTGTATAAGTTTCCCTATATGGGCAGTTGTAGGCTTTTTTCTTACTTATTTTTGTGCTTTATATGAAACCCGAGAAGTACCTATAACAGACAGAGATACTTCAAGGCAAGTAAAGGATCCATTGAACAGAGCAGTGAAGTACCTCGGCATGATATGAAGGGGTCATTACAGTCATCTTGTGTCTATTGATGGAATAGTATTTAAAGAAGTATTTCACTTTGTCAGCCACCTCTGCAGGCGTCAACTTTGTACCCCATTTGTAACACAGATTCTGCAATAAGATCATTCAGTAATTCATCAAGGACTATGGAATTTACAAATTAGATAAATGATCTCACAGCAAGTCTGAAGCCATAATGACTAACATAACCAAGAGGACAAACCTTGAACATTGATACCGGTCCACAGCGGAAAATCTTACGCAACCTTCCATACACTGAAAGTTCATCATAGGTCATACCCATATCTACTTCATCCAGCTGTTTAACAGATATTGTAAAGTAAGAACTTTTAGTTGTACTTAATCACTTCTTCATATTACACTCTACGTATTTGGCTAACAGAGAAGTCAATGAACTTTCAATGCAAAAGCTATCAAGAATCCAAGTAGTCAAAGATGAATTTGTGAAGAGGTGACTCCGAGAAATCTGGTAAGTGACGGCCAGACCCCCCTCAGACCAAAGCCGCCACCCCCACCCCCTACCCCCCGGCATCCAATCAGAAGTACATGACAAGTTCCCAGAATGAAGGATGAGAAAATACTAGAAACAGGAAACAAAAATCACCGGCAGCACTAGAAAAAACATCCTAAACTGAAAATTGGCAGTATGCTGAATCAGATACCTGACTGTAATTTGAGCGTATCGGCTCCAGCTCAGCAGTGGGCGGTGCAGCTTCAATCTCTGCCAGAGATGAGTAACCAAGATGAATCGCAGCCCATTTCAGAAATGTTCGAAGATCCATCTTACTGATACTTCCAATTGGGTTTATATCTGCTGAACTACAGTCATACTACAGAGATAGAGAGTTATTACTTCTTTTGTTTTCAACAAGGTAGAGATAGAGAGTTATCAATCAAGATTGTCAGGAAATAGAGATATGCACTAATATACAGTTCAAGGCAAATCACGAAGCCAATTTATTATTTGTTCATTGACAAGCTCTATAAGCATAGAAAATCATATAAAAGGAGATTTAAACCAGCCTCAAAAACAATTCAAACAGCAGTAGATGCCTCAAAAATCCTTGGCTGACTGGATTCTATTTTAGGATAACTGCAGTTAATAGAACAACGTGTGAAACATCAAAGTTTCTTCTACCTTTGTTAAGTAACCACGTAACCCTTCATCCACATTGGAGCTACCCAAAACCAGATAAAAACCAGGTTTATTATGGACCCATGGCAGCAGAGATGCTAACATGAATGCCAAGACCATTCGTACTCGAGCTTGAATGTTTTGCAATCCTAAATTTTCAATGTTTGATCCCCCATCTACCTGCAAATAAAGAATCAGGTCAACATTACAGTATGAAGCAATAACTTAGTCTTTATTTCAGAATTGACTAATCTTAATCCAACCAACTTAGTTGGCCAAACAACATGACGGTACGGGTTTTAGTTATCACATAAACTGAATGCATAAAAGCAAATAATCAGATAAGGGTAAAATTTACTTGAAACTATGCAACCTTGTAGCGTGGACGCTTTCCAGTAAGTGTTTGAAACAGAGAGATTAGCGAAGAGACCACTCCATCGATACTAACATTAAGATGCCATGATCCTATCTCTTCGGCCAACACCTTTGCCCGAGTCGTTGTAGCTTCTGAACTGTCACACGCATACACTATCAACATTACTGGTTTGGCTAAATAATCAATTCAAATAAATCTTTTTCAAAGATAGAGTTTTGAAAAGAACATAATGTTAGTATTCTCCAAAAGAGAGAAGAAGCCCTTAGGAGTTCTCCATTGAAGGTGACATCTATGAATCAATAGAAACGGCCTGAAATCTTATATTGGATTATATGCTTACGGTTGGAGATGATCATTTTCTCTCTAATTTCATCTCATCCACCATAAAACTAAACACATGCAAAAATTTAAACCCTTAACGTTCAGATCAAAGGTGTCATTAGACTGAACGGGAATATTCACTTCTCAGACTGCTAATGATTCCCTTGATATTAGAGAATAAATGTCATTACGAACAAAATTTAAGCAGGTTGACAGGAAATCATGAGGAGGGGTATCAGCTTTGGTTAAGCAGGCAGTAGCACAACAGTGAGTCCACCCAACATTTCATGATGACCAAATTCTCATCTTTGCAAGTTCAAATTTTCAACATTTTGTTAAGATTACCAAAAGGGCTCTCAGTTCTCGACCAGAAATATGCTACCCAACGCCAGGCAAGAAAAAAAGAACCATTTGCCAATTGACAACTAGCAAAGCAACTTTAAAGGAGTAAATTGTTACTTGGAATTCAATTCTAACTAGAGAATACACATAAATCAGAAGAGAAAACCTGAAATGGACAAAATGATGGCACTTTGTTGACGTTCTTACCTATTTTCAGATCCCATAAAAACAGTATAGAAAATGCGCTTAGCAAATTCTTTGCTATCCGTTGGAAACTGACCATCAGTGTAATGGCCAATTCGAATGGCATCAGCTTTTACCTGTTCGTCTCCATTTGCAATTTCTGCATTGACATTACAGGTGATTAAATTATAGAAAACTCAGTGAATAGAAAATAAAGCTCAGGATATGTCTGCCTATCTTTAGACATGCTGGTCATGCTACAGCATGATGCAATTTATTAGTCAGCATAACATAAATGAAGACACATTAAATGTATTGCAGAACATGCACAAATAATAAGACCATACTCTTACAAAATGCTTCCCAGCTCTAGAACACTATACTGATGTGTAGCGGAAACTTTGACCAAAACGTGACAAATCAAGGATCCCCCTCTATTTGGTCATGCTGTAGATTTTAGTTCAGCTACTCCATGTAAAGTTAAATCCTAAAATAATATAAGTAAATGGCCATTCTTTAGTAACTCACACATTTTAACAAAGCAGAGCTCCACATTACTCATGTTTTCTCAAGAATAAATCACCAGAGATCAGATGATTTGCGTAATCAAACAGCACCAACAATTATATATCATTTTTCCATGGAGGAGGCTGTTGATTCATGTAGGAAACTACCTAAGATTCAGGCTGCCATAGGGAATTAAAACAACTGCCTTTTCTTTCATTACTCGGAAACTAGACGGAATGACTACAATACGATTGTCAGACACTAGCTACAAATACAAGAAAATAGCTAGAACTCAACAAGATGATGTTTAGAATGTTTCAATAAACCTTTTACTACAAGCTGGCACATTGAACCAACTACAGCAGCAACGGAGGAACTATCAGCACCACCAGAAAGTGGAAGCAGAAAACCAGATGCACCACTTCTTCTTAGATAATCCCATAGCCAGCAAGCAGGACCAAGTGCTATTTCCTCCTCCGGAGAGTGATATTTAATCTGGAAACAGAAAGCAGTACACCAAGCAAACTTAATTAAGCAACAGAAAATCCACCAGACATTACATTCAAAACAATTGGCTTAAGATGCAGTAGAATTCTAAAGACGATCAAACTAAATTTAGCAGATATAAAGCTGAAATATTAGGAGCTTTGACACATTTAAGAAACAACTGCAGATGGAACTTTAACAAGAAAGACTAGAATATTCCAGTAGACGGGATGAACCGAGTTTGATTTGGCCAAGGTGGATATCTGTCAAGCATTTGAAACATTGTGGTATAGACTTCAACTTGAAAGCCTGGCAACTGTTAGAATCAAGTGATCTAAGATTGACAGGAAAATGGAAAAGATCAGAAAATTCCGTGCCTCCAACAGGGCAAGAGGAGTAAGGGAGATGAAGTAGGAATAACTCCTCATATAGAGATAACCTATTTCTCGTCATACAAATAAATTAATGGCTCCTAAAATGGAAACCATAAAGTTCAGTCCACTAATATCTTCACAAATTAGAAGAAAGGTCATGTGGAAGACCTTCAGAACAGCATTTTGTGATTAAGCGTAAAACAAAATCTGTCTAAAAAGGGGGAAGGGGTTTGTGCATAGTTTTAAATCAGCAGAGCTGCTTAAACAAGGAAAAGTACAAGGCACTAGTCATTACAAGCATAGGTTGGTTTTGGACATCAATGACCTTACACAACAACTTACCTTCAGTGGACTTGAAAGTGACATTTGGAGGTTAAAAGACTGGCAAAGCTTGTATGGCACAAATACTTTGGAAACTTTAGCTTTACAACTTGCTTGCTCTTGAAAGCTACTGACAGATGATCTAAGGCTCGCAACCTGGTAGAAAAGGAGAAGAACCGTTATCACTTGACTAAATGGGCAGCTAAAAAACATTAGAGACTTCACTCGCATCTACGAAATGCAAAATATGCTAAAATTCCTACCACTCCATCATGTTATTTCTTGCGATCAAACAACCTCTACATATGAAGTTTTGGCTATTGCTTAACAGGCATATCAAAATTCGAAAGGAAAGTAAAAAATAGATTGAGCTATGAACAATGTGGATTCAGTAAGAAAAAGCATGGATGAGCAATTCATAAATGCAAATCCTGAAGTTGAGTTGGAACAATATTTAAGCATAATCTGAACCAACTTGTTGGCATTAGCGGTAGCCAACAAAAGACTTAGGTATCTCCTCATCAACTCGTTAATGAGGAAAAAGATGAAGAATTTATATAGCAACATTTTCAGATATCATACCGCATCAAGATCTATTTGAGCGAAAACCATTTCAACATCCTTCGGGGAAAACTGTGAACCTTGTGCTACCATATCTCCGTTTACAACAACACAAGAACATCCATCTGGCAGAGGTAATCAACAATGAATACACACTCATAATGAAACTACTACAGAAAGGTTTCCAGAGTGAGTATATAATTATTATTATCTTCATGTCACTCTGAGCTAAGAAATACAGATTAGATTACTAATATGGTATATTACTGAGAAGACAGAAAGCAAGCTTGCTACCATAATAGAGACGACCACCATCACATCCTTGGTGATTACTGTACATGTAAACTCCCCCTCGAGTATGTGTGGCACTTATAAAAGCACGAAGGCGAAGATCAAGCTTTCGTAATTGATGATGACTTCCACTTGCATTCATGAACACTTCAACACCATTCAATGCAAGCTCCGCGTGAGGAGGTAGAGGAGTAAAAAGTTCCTCACAAACTTCAGCTGCAACAGCTCTGAAGGCAACATTGAAACAAAACTCAAAACCATATAAAAAGGTGGGTAAAGTCAATATGCTGCAAATTATTATTACTACACGTGCATAATTTGTTTGATTGCGTTAAGTTCAGTATTGTGTGTTTTAAGCAAGAGAGATCCCCCATGATACGTGGCCACAAAGAGGCATTTAGGCTAGGAAGAGAATTTTCAGTTTTGTTTCTCTTATCTAATTTTTCTTTCTTAGGCGAACACATCTCGATCAAGAATTTGGTGCTTTCACTTCATGTTTTTTAACCAAAATAGAAGTTTCATACAACATGTCGAAAGATAATGTCGAGTAACTTACTTAAAACCTTCAATTTATGTCATTGTTAATACTAAAGCATATAAGTGTCTAACCGAGATTAAACATGGTTAAGTAGCAGTTTCTCAACCACCACGGAACCACAAAGAATGATGGACACGAAAATCAGTAGTCTCTATGAAATGGGGCTGAAATTTTGCAGATGCTGAAGCATTATCTCATACCTAGGTGACTTATATACTCTAGCTGATGAAACAATTAAGGTTTTAAAAAGGCTGATTAAAATCTTTGAAAGAGAGGCAGAAAAGCAAGCTAGAAAGAGAGGCAGAAAAGCAAAAGAAATATCTAATAAGGACTGGTGGTGCAGTTACACACGTGTCTAGAAACTGGACATAGCCATAGCCGAAAGGTACTGTTGTCTGAGACAAAGCATCTGAAATTTCACTTGGGAGATGGAAGTCCTCAAGATGCTCTTTTTGTTTCCATGCTGTAAACCACCGGAGTTCTCTGTAGTTGCCATCATTTGCTAGCCACATTTTTGGCCTTATCATGATTATTTTTCTGTTTAGGCACAACACTTGACAGTTGTAACGTTCTGAATCTTTGATAACAGGCATACCGAAGCTACATAATATGCCATCAGTCCAATCTCCTAACAGTAGCTCTTTTAAGCAATCCCACCTGAAAGTTTGTGAAAACGTTACAAAGGGAAAAGAGTTCAAGATGATAATCTAATGTCAGCTATTCTCTACTTTTTCTGACGCCAATTTATCGGCAAGCGTTTCTTTAAACATCAACATGCACTTCAATAATGATAATTGACTTGCTGGTCTCGTTATCTGGGAAAGCAAAATAAACCGAATTTCATCTCAAAGGAAACACTAGCATATTATCAATATTCATTACATTGACAAGAAAACCAAATATTCACATGTGCAAAGCAATAAAGAGGAAAAGGAGAGAAGACAGATATCTTGACATATCACATCCTTCATCTATCTCCAAAACAACGCATGTCTATTTAGAAACTGCTAATTTGATGTTACTTATATGTGGAAGTGTCGTAACACTTGCTAGAAAAAATTCTTATGCACCCAAAGCATGTCATTTTTACAGAAGATAAACCTGGAATATAAAAATGGAAGACTTAGTATATGTGAAACCAATGGTAACAACCTTACTTGATCATGTATAGTGCCTAAGCTAATTTTATGTTATGTCGTGTCATGTCATGTCAGTATTAGTACGAAATCTCTATATTGCGAGAATTTCCATATCTTTTTCGTATTTCGCAATTCTAATAAGGAAAAAGAGCAAAGTTAATCCATATTCTACTGTGCCAAAATTAATTCGACGCACCAATTATCTGCTGCATATTTTCCAATGCACAGAGCTCTTAATGAGATTTATATGTATGGAACAGATGTTGTTGAATTGTGTGATTCACCTCATCCATGTCGTCTAAATTGCTAAAAAAAGACCCCTTAATTAGACAAAGTAGGTGAGCGCGAGTAAGTCCTCACTGAGGTTAAATTTAGTATTCTGTTTACTGAGACTCAAGCAAAGGATATCTGACTTCTAATCCAAACACCGTGTTGAAATGTGTGAAACTATCTCATCAAAAAACTTGCATTTTTAGATATGAGATGTCTCTTATATCCAATTTGAGTTTAAGTTTTATGCATTGACATAAGCAACCAGGTTACTTCAAGATCATCTTCCAACGTCATGACAAGCACATTAAAATGTTTATAAGGTAATTAAAGTAACCTATTTAACAGCATTGATAGAGAGAGAATAATTGCATTTAACATGCTATGACATGTCAAACTACACTGATATTAACACTGTCAATTTATATAACTTAAAAACAAATTGTGAAATTCGAAGCTTACGCATGAGCAACAGTATCGAGTTCCAAAAAATGATCTTCACAACCATATCCAGTGATTTCAAGCTCGGGTCCTAGCCTGATCTTAGCTCCCGCAGCTTTAGCCTCGGCTATAGATTCCTTAATGTGTTTCAAATTGCAGTCGAAATCCATAGCCCATTGATTCAAATTACACGTCGCCACTTTCAATAGCCTCATCTTCAATTCTCACTTTCTGTTATCTGCAAATAAATTTTAAACTAATAAAAAAAATCTCCAACTTCAAAATAAAAAAAATTTGAGGATTATGAATTGATTTTTATAGAATTGTGAAATGCGAGGTTTTTACTTGATGGTATTTATAGATTTTCAGCTGAGTAAGCAAAGAAGACTGTGCGAAGTATGAACGAACAGAAAAGGGGGAAAATAGAAGTTAGATTGGACTTTACGCACCGTTTGAAGAATTGAAGGTCTAGAGTGTTGGGATATATTTGAGTTTTTGACACGTCCAACAAGTTGGAGAGGCACACTCAGCACTGTAACATCAATATTTTCTTGGTTTTGACTTTTGAGTGCATGTTGCAGCTTGTAAACGGGGGTAAAACCTATAATCATAATGAAATTTGGGGGGAAAAGGAAGAAAAAATTTGATATGGAAAAAGGAGGAGAAATTAAAAAATATTGAGGTTTACGAGTGCTAATTCAAAAATAGTAACAGTTTCAAAAGTAATCAAAATTTAGTCACTTTTTATGTAAAGATAAATCTAAACAAAAATACTGTTTAAAATCTGAAAAATACTCCAAGCATAATATATTGAAATTCCAGTATAATATACTGGAACTTTAATATATTATACCAGATCGATCTCTGTTGTAGTAAAATAGTGACTATTTTTTAATGACTTGGCAAATACTTGCTATTTTTGAATGATCAGTTCGAAAACTTACTAGCCGGTAGTTGTTCTGATATTTAAGGGGAGAAATTCAAAAATAGCCAGATTTACAAGTGGTCATTCAAAAATAGCCATTGTTTCAAAAGCAATCGAATTTAGCCATTTTTCATATGAAGATTAATCTGAACGGAAACACTATTCAAAATCCGAAAAAATACTCCAGTATAATATATTGGAGTTTCAAGCACCGGTGCTCCAGTTTCCAGTATATTACACTGGAGCCAGCAAAGTATACCGGTCCAACATAATATGCTGGAAGTTCATACACATGTGCTTCAAACTCCAGTATATTATGCTGGACCGGTCTCTCTTGCAGCAAAATAATGGTTATTTTTCAATGACTTGGCAAACGATGGCTATTTAGTTATAGGGCTATAAATGAGCAGTGCTTTTGAAAATAGAGAGGTAGAGTAGGTAGGAGTTGGCAGAGCTAAGGGGGCTTCAATCCTTACTCTTTATTTCCCTCTTCGCCCAGGCTAACGGGGTCTTACTTATTCAGGTGCGAGCCCCGAAAAGCACCGTTGAGAAGAAGATCTTTGGCCCCTCTTCATTTTTTACAAGGTTTTGAATGACCAGTCCCAAAGTTAGTTAGACCGTGCTATTTTAACATATTTAAGTGAAAAAGTTTGAAGAGCAAGTCCATTATTACGAGTTTAGAAGGTCAAAATTGGTTCGAAGAGTCAGGTCCTTTATTCTGAGTTTGGAAGGTCGAGATTGGTTCGAAGAGTCAGAAAAGCTCACTATTAATTATTAATATTAATTAACTTTATAAGTATTAATTAAATAACTTTATAAATGAAAAGAGTTTATTTCATACTGATACAACTCGGGGAGAATCATAAACCAAAAGTTAGAAGAGCCCAAGGCAATATAAAGCCCACATCAAATAGTACGGACTAACTAGTTTTCGGGATGCTTATTCAAAATAGTCAGCGTTTGCTAAGTCATTGAAAAATAACCACTATTTTGCTGCAATAGAAATCGATCCAGTATAATATACTAGAGTACTATATTATACTGGAATTCCAGTATATTATGCTGGAGTATCAGATTATGAACACATTTTTCGTTCAAATTTATCTTTACATGAAAAGTGGTTAAAATTCAATGACTTTTGAAACTATGACTATTTTTGAATGATCGCTTGTAAATCTGGCTATTTTTGAATTTCTCCCCACATATCGATGTGGAACTCAATTCTTATTTGTTTGTTATGATCCATTGCAAGGTACAAGACTTGAGTTCCATGTTGACAGTGCAATGTGTTGATATAAGGTTTAGGCGAAATACATAAATGGCCCCTCCAAGTTGTCCACAACGGTCATTTGAACACCTCAATAGACCTATTTATTAAATAGACACTTCAATTGTCTGTTAAGTAAATCAAATAGACACCCCGGTACAACATACCAGATGCGTGAGTTACACTTGCCAAATGAGTCAATCAATGAACGAGACGTGTAATTTATAATTAAAACTTAACACAAATTAACCAAAAAAAAAATTAAAATGAAAAAACCCTTATCCAGCGTCCCTTTCTCCTCCCCCTCTCCAACTTCATCTTCTGATGTCAAAGAACCCCTTACGACCAATCCCCTTCAAACTCACCTTCTATATTTATAAAAGTTGTGAAAATTTGAATGACCCATTTATCAAAATTTTCGGGATATATAAATTGTGAAGAAGAATCGGTTGCTGATGAAATCCTAGTTATCAAAATAGTTTTCTTTCAATTCCCCAATTAGGTTGTTGATCTTCCTATAACAATAAATTTTTGGTGTATTTAACTTGGTTCTGTTGATGTTCGAATTTGGTTGGAGTGCAAAACACTGTTGAAATTTGATTCATATGTCAATTCAACTACACAATTGCATATTTAATTTGTTGTTTTTGTCTTTTTCACGTTTTGCTTTTATTTTTATATTTTCTGACATATGATGAATAAAGATGGTGACAGTGGAGTTTGGATAGTGGTTTATATAATTGGTGTACAACGGCATTTCTGGTGGTTCAAAAATGATAAGGACAGTGAAACTCGTTGGTAGATGGGTTAAAAATTTCCGGCAACATTCATTTTTTCCGTCAAAATGGTTATTGTGTCTGATAATTAGATGGATGAAAGAGAAATTTGTTGAAAAAATTGGTGAATTTGATGTGATGATATATTTGATAATTTTGTTCTTTTATAATGGAGGCAAAGGTGATTTAGGATAGAGGAGGGTGTTGAATGGTGGAGGAGAGAAGGAGAAGGGGGTGTGAAAATTAAGTGGGGTCCATATTATTTTAGTAAAAAAAAGAAAGAAAAACCTAATTTTAGGTTGGCAACTCGCGTTCCGGAGAGTGAATTTCACGTAGTGGGGCTGACATGGTCGGATGTTTAGTTGATCTTCTTTTGTGAATAAATAAATGGTCTAATTGAAAATAGGCTCATTTGAGGTGTTCATCTGATCGTTGAGGACAACTTGAAGGAGTCGTTTATGTATTTCGCCTAAGGTTTATGTAATCTTGGGCTATTTCACCTCAACAACTAGCTTTTGAGGCGTATTTCTCCTTGAAATATATCAATGGTATGGGAGCCACTCACCGCCTTCCGTGCCCACCATACCATATACGGTGACGCCGTATTATGTACTTGATTTATGTATCATTCCATGTATGTAGGTAATTTTTTCCCATCATTAATATTAGGCCAAATACATAACTGTGCCCTTAAATTTGGTTTTTTTTTGTCACTTGGGCACTTAAACATAGAGTTGTTCCTATCAGACCCTTCAACTAAATCACATATGTGCCAATTAGACACTTTATAGACCATATGAGAAAAACTTTTATAAAAATTGTTGGATATGTAATTAGCTGCAGTTGTATATTTGTTAGCTTTTAAGGTTTTCTTCTTTGCTTATGAAATAGCTGTATTTGTATATTTGACAGTTTTGCTCTTTTGTTGAAGTACTATTTTTGTTAAAGTTGTTAATGTCAAAATGCAACTTCTATCAACCACTTGTGCGTTATAGTTTGTAAAGTTTTATTCTAGTAGCTTACAAGTGCCGTAAAGTTTCATAAGCACTCAATTATATCACTACAAAGTGCTTATGAAATTTTTTATGGTATCTCCTATAATCGTACTTTAGTGCCGTAAAGTTTTATAAGCAAAGAAGAAAGTCTTAAAAGCTATCAAATATACAACTGCAGCTAAGTACATATCCAATAATTTTTATAAAAGTTTTTCTCAGATGGTTTACAAATTGTCTAATTGGCATATATGTGATTTAGTTGAAGGGTATGATAGGAACAACTCTATGTTTAAGTGCCCAAGTGACAAAAAATATCAAGTTTAAGGGCCCAATTATGTATTTGGCCTTAATATTATTTAAACTCATGACATAATAGCGCAATAAAATGATTATATAGTGGTGGCAAATATTTTATATAAAAAAAATTGAGATATTTATGTGGTTTATAAATTATAATTTGTTGTAGTAAAATTCATATACGAAATTTATATTTGAGATATTTGTGCAATTTCCTTTTCCTTTTCGGATGTAATTCATAAAAGGGAATCAACAAAGAAAATAACGGACCCTTCTTTCAGGTTTCATAAATCGCCGTCTCTATTGACCGATAAGCATACAAGCTACAATTTTCATAGATAGAGAACAATAACACCATTCACAAACCGGAGCCGTCTCACATTGTACCCATAAAACCGGTCCAGCACAGATTTTTCCGTTCATCCCGGTTCAGATGACGGAAGTGGCGACGAGCAACGTTGTGCACGAAGTCTTAGGGCGACGAGCTGAAGATGTAGATCAGCCGATTATTGACTATATAATCAATGTCCTCGCCGATGAAGATTTCGATTTTGGACTTGACGGTGAAGGTGCTTTTGAAGCCCTCGGCGAATTACTCGTTGATTCTGGTTGCGTTACTGACTTACCCGAATGTCGTGCGGTATTAATCGTTCTCAATTTCGTTATTGCTTCTGCTTATTTTAATATTTTCTCTCGAAATTTTGAATTTATTCTGAAATATGTGCTTATTCTGTTACTAGTTTTGATGAATAAAAGTTATTCAGTGAGTTTTTATTATCATTTTAATTGAATTAAAATTTAAAACTTTATTGTTTATATTGACAACATGTATGAAGCAAGAGGTGTAATGATTTAGAGAAGTTGTATTTTGGAGAGCTGCTAGTTATGTATAATGAGCTTTGATGAATAACAATTAGAACTTTAGTGTTTGTATTGGTAATTAGCTTTGGTTTATGAAACAAGAATTGCATGATTTAGAGAACCTCTGGTTTCTAGAGAGCTTATGATTGCTTTAAAAGACAAATTATCTATAAGCAAAGTAGAATTTGAATGATTTTGATCTGGAAAAAAAGAGAGAGTAACGATTAGAGAAGATGCACATAATAATTGTGTCCAACTTTGTTTGGGACTCTGGTGTTGTCAGTTGAGTTGATTGCATATTAGCTCATTTGAATTGAGAATTTCTTAAACCAGAGAAAAATGGGTATTTTAAGGGGACATAGGAGTTCAAATGTGTGGATAACCCTAACCATTGCAGAGCAATTTATGAAACAAAAAAGTTAAAGTATAATACGGTGAACAAATTTATAAGTAATTTGTTACTACCAGAGTTTTTGGTTATACAGTATTATGATTGAGGTTGGTAGACTCCTCTATGTTGGTTTCTTTTGTTGCATCCGGTTGTGATAATATATTGAATTGTCTAAAATCTATCTTCAGTAGCATAAAGAGTGAATTTTTCTAATCATGATAGGTTTGTAGCAAGTTGTCTGAGAAGTTAGAGAAGCATGGATTGGTTAAACCTCAACCAACTGTGAGAAGCTTAAAAATGCCGCTGAGAATGTATGATGGAATGGATGAAGAGGAAGCTCCAAAGAATAAAAAGCCAGAACCAGTTGATGGTCCTTTGCTCACAGAACGTGACAAGATTAAGATCGAAAGGAGGAAGAGGAAAGATGAACGCCTGAGAGAGGTGAGGGACGAAACAATAATCTTGTCAATTATCCGGATGAACCTGTTTGACACGAATATTGGTTGTTATGTTGGGGAAACCAACTTTTACTGCTGTGAACCATGCTTATTTGACTTGACAGTTGACACTTCACCGAGTTTCCATTTATTATTCTAATGGGGTGTGTATGTGTGTGACATTTCGCAATATTCCTTTTGTTGGATAGCGATTGTCCTCTTTAGGTTTTGAGACATAAAAAATGTAATCCCTCTCCTACTACTGCTTAAAAAAATGTAACCCTCTCCTCCCTGCCATGTGGATGAAAAGAAGGGGAAAAAAAGGAAAATAAAAAGTGGCTGGCTTACTTCTTCGTTTTTCTAATCAGTATGGCTTGATTCTGCAGGCAGAATACCAAGCACACTTGAAAGAAGTGGAAGAAGTGAAAGCTGGTATGCCGTTGGTGTGTGTGAATCATGATGGTCAGGGTGATGGACCAACTGTTAAGGATATCCGTATGGAAAATTTCAATATATCTGTTGCTGGTCGTGACCTTATTGTCGATGGTTCCGTTACGCTTTCTTTTGGAAGACACTACGGTATGTATGAATATTTTTGAAAAAAAACAGATGAAAACTCATTTCTCTGTAGTTTGATTTTGCGTTTTCCTAGACCTTTTGATACCTAGTAGTCTGTATCTCATCTATATGGTATTACTCCGTCCTTGTGGACAAGAATGACCCACTCTGATTTGCAGAGTTAAATGATGACATTTTTGAACATGTTGGTATTTAGAAATAATTTGATTACTCTATAAATTGATATCAGTTTTCTAAAAAGAATGTTGAAAATGATTGGGAAATGTTGGAAACTTAGTTGAAACATCATTATGGATATAATACAAGATAGACTTAGTTTATATTCATTTAATAATGTTAGAGGGAGAAAATGTTGCCATCAAGGAAAGAAGTCAAGATTATTGGTGTGGACTAGTATCTACTTATCTTGATACACATTTCAGTGTCTTAAGCAAGTAAGTCATTATGTGCATACTATTCAACCGTAGCTAAAATCCAGTATCCTCATTTTTGTCATGGGAAGAAGACTGTGAATACATGAATCAACATAAATCTCAAGGGGCGAAACTTGGGGGAGATGAATATGTTTGTTCATATCGTGTATTCTACATAATTTGACTTTTAACTAGAAATAAATGGGATTGGAAGCAATTTATGAACAGTAACCAGATGACTCATTTCAAACCAAAGAAGAACAACATAGCCTATTGCTTATGTCTGGCCAGTTAAGAACTCACATATCCAGAAGATGAAAGTAGCTGAAATGAGGATGTTGAGGTGGATGTGCGGACACACTAAAATGGATAAGATTAGGAATGAAGATATTCGGGAGAAGGTGGCATGGCCCCCTGGGATGACAAGCTGCGGGAAGCGAGGCTCAGATGGTTCGGGCACGTTCAGAAGAAAAACCCAGATGTGCCGGCGAGGAGGTGTGAGCGGCTGGCTTTGGTGGGCGCGAGGAGAGTTAGAGGGCGGTCTAAGAAGTATTGGGGAGAGGTGATCAAGCAGGACATGGCGAGGCTTCAGATTACCGAGGACATGGCCCTAGACAGGAAGTTGTGGAGATCGAGCATTAAGGTTGTAGGTTAGGAGGTAGTTAGGAATATCTCTACGACGCTCCAGAGTGAGGCTAGTCTGTTAGGACCGGGTCTTAGACTGTTAGTGGTTAATGTTGAGTTCACACTACTCTTTTGTTCCTCTTAGTGTTGTGCTTTATCTACTGGTTATTGTTTTGCTTTTCATCTATTTTCTGGTTCTGGTGATGTTGTTCTTTGTTCTATGGTTTCTATTGATGGTACTGATATATTGCCTTTTTCATCTTCTTGAGCCGATGGTCTTTCGGAAATAGCCTCTCTACCCCTCGGGGTAGGGGTAAGTTCTGCGTACGCACTACCCTCCTCGACCCACTAGTGGGATTTCACTGGGTCGTTGTTATTGTTGTTGTTGTTAATAATATTTATTATTTTATGAAGAAAACATAGCCTATAGCTAGTGGCGTAGTTCTCTTCCTCTTTTTGATTATGATTTGGCAGTTAAGTTTATGCATCCACAGTTTTCTCTTACTTCATCAAATTTTTTTTTATCCATCCACAGCCTTACCTGAATCTCTGATCTGGGTGCAGGCCTTATTGGAAGAAACGGTACGGGGAAAACAACTCTCCTAAGACACATGGCTATGCACGCTATTGATGGTATTCCCAAGAACTGCCAGATATTGCATGTTGAGCAAGAAGTGGTTGGTGATGATACCTCAGTTTTGCAATGTATTCTTAACACTGATATGGAGAGAACCCAACTTCTGGAAGAAGAGGGCCGTCTGCTTGAATTACAGGTGAGAAACAGTTAAATGTCTAAGCTTTTATGTCATATTATACTGTTTATTTTCTTATATTCCCTTGTATTTTCTTCTCATGAGATGAAGTATATTCCCATTTCTTAATATTTTCATGGTTTTCTAGAGAGTAATTGACCTAGAAGGCGAAGCTGGAAAGAGTGATAAGTTGAATGGGGAGATCGACAAAAATGCCCTCGCAAAAAGGCTTGAAGAGATATACAAAAGACTTGATTTCATTGATGCTTACTCGGCTGAGTCACGTGCAGCAACTATACTTTCGGTTAGTTTGAATTTTCCCAGTAATTCGATTTCCATGCTTTGGCTCGCGTCTGCCTCCTAATAACTGTTGAGAAAGTTTGTTCACTTTATGCACTGTGTTAGTTAAAGCAGAGTTTGCATTTGATTTATAATATCACACACCTTTGCTGTAGATCAGAGACAAACTGCACATGTTAACTTATAATGTATGAGTAAGATTGAGACCTACTAGTTAATGTACATGAGATACCTGTTGCTTTTCTTTCCTTGTTACTACAATTACGCTTCCGCTTACTTTGTCTAAGGAATATGTTTTTGATATGGCACAAAAGTATGGAAGCTAGTCTCAAGCTAATCTTGCTGTTTTGGCTTCTCCTTTTTAAGTTGTCCTAGCCACTGTCCTAACTTTACATTTGCAGAACTATCTTGCTGTTTTGGCCTCTCTTCAGAGTTTAAGTTGTCTTTTAAGATTATTTTTTCTCTGATAATGTAATGCTGTCTTGTCGTTTTATGCTTCTTTTTCCAGAATGGATATAGTATCTTCTTATATTTGTAGATATTCAGGGATCCATAACTTAGGATTAGACTCTTTACTCTTAAGCTACGGGTCTGTGTACGAACATCTTAAACTGAAAGTTGCGAAAACGGGAAGATGCTAGAAGTCAATCTATCTTTGGCAATCAAAAGCTAGAACTCTTCTATATTTAAGAGGCTGGGTTTGATTCTGCTTTTAGTTTTGACGTGCTTCAAGAATGTTTTGCCTATTGGTATTTGTGCTCAAGCCAGTTGCAATGACTAGACTAGTTCTCATTGATGGCTATTACTTCCAGGGTTTGAGCTTCACTACAGAAATGCAAAAGAGAGCAACTAAAACATTTTCTGGAGGATGGAGAATGAGAATAGCTCTTGCTCGGGCATTGTTCATTGAACCTGATCTATTGTTGCTTGATGAACCCACGGTGTGTTATTTCTTCTTGATGTGGCTGTACATCTAGTAAGACAATGAACTTATGCTTTCTTTTGCACGCAGAATAGCATAGAACTTATGTTTTTCCTTTCCTTGCAGAATCATCTTGATCTGCATGCTGTCTTATGGCTGGAAACTTACCTGGTGAAGTGGCCGAAGACATTTATAGTTGTCTCTCATGCTAGAGAGTTCTTGAATACTGTACGGGTTTTCTTCTCTTTGACTTAAAACAATAGTTGGGTTCAGTATGTCTAGAGGTTGATGTTTGTTCTGACATCTCATAAACCTATCGTTGCTTCTTTCTTCAGGTAGTCACTGATATTATCCATCTACAAAATCAGAAATTGAGTACCTATAAAGGAGACTATGATACATTCGAAAGGACACGAGATGAACAAGTTAAGAATCAACAGAAGGCATTCGAGGCGAATGAACGTACAAGGGCCCACATGCAGGTCTTTCTCAATTAGATTAATTTTTATTGGTAGACAATTGCAAACAGATTATTGCGACCTTATTTGGATATTTCTTGTTTTGCTGTTTAATACTTCGATACATTTTTCGGCGTTAATGTTTTGCAGACCTTTATTGATAAGTTCCGGTACAATGCAAAGCGTGCATCTCTTGTTCAATCTAGAATTAAGGTATTCTTTCATTTTACCGTAAGCTCCTCCTATATATCTTGTCAGCTTTCAGTGGTTCTGGTTGTTTGCTCAAGTGATTTAATCAGTTGCCCGATCTGATTGTTTAATAATTTAATTAGGTCTTGTTATGATGCCCTAGCATGCCATGATCAGTATCTGAATGGTTTTCTTTGAATTTAACAGGCACTGGAACGAATTGGTCGTGTGGATGAAGTCATCAATGATCCTGAGTACGTATTCATTCCTTAACAGATTGCTCCTATATTTTTTCTGTTATTTTAACTTTCTCTGATGGTTTAACACGTTATCACCTGAGGCTATAAAACTCCGATCTCGGTCTTGTTACATTTTTTAATTATATGAACTCATTTTGTTTGGCGTATGCAGCTACAAGTTTGAGTTCCCTTCTCCTGATGATAGACCTGGTGCTCCTATTATAAGCTTCAGGTTAAGCATCTCTTATTCCGTGTCTAATACATTCTTTTGAATCCCTTTGTCAGGTAGCAAATCACAGTTAATTAACTTCTTACTTTGTTGTAACATATGCAGTGATGCATCCTTTGGATATCCTGGGGGCCCATTATTGTTCAAAAATTTGAATTTTGGAATAGATCTGGATAGCAGAGTAGCAAGTAAGACCTTGATTACCTAACAATCAACTATTCTAAACTTTTGTTTTCTTAATTGTTGCAAACCGCTGTACATATCCTCTGATCAGTAATATGCCTCTCTATATTTGACGTTGAGTTTTTCTGTTGGTAAGTAAAATTGGACATCTCTATTTGTGAATTAGGTAGTATGTGTCTTAGGCATGTGCATCTTTATAATTGTTTCTTTTAATCATTTATATTGTTCTATATATCATGGACCTTATATCACAATATATATTTTCCAGTGGTTGGTCCTAATGGTATTGGAAAGTCAACAATACTTAAGCTTATTTCTGGGGAGCTTCAACCAACTTCAGGAACTGTTTTCCGCTCTGCTAAGGTAGCTTTTATTTTCCAAAGACAGATTTGTCAGGGTTTATTTTTGTTTATCACTTCCAACATCTACTAGTTTTGTCTTTGACATCATAACTTTCACCAACTTCTGTCGGTATACCATATTGTTTGGTCAATTTGCGTTTCAGCTGTTTTAGCATTCTTTCATTACAATTCCTGTCACCTTTCATTTAAAGGTCTATAGACTAATAATTCTGTATAAACAAATGCTAGTGGTTATCTTTAGAGCTTATAATGATTTTCGTGCAGGCAATTGTCTCATTTTGCTATTTCAATTACTCGGTCTTAATGCATTCTAACTGCACTTTTCTTTTTGTTTAGGTCCGAATTGCTGTATTTAGTCAGCATCATGTTGATGGGCTGGATCTGTCCTCAAATCCCCTCTTATACATGATGCGTTGCTTTCCAGTAAGTTGTCCTAATCAATGATGAATTTTCTTGTAAATTTGAAAATATGTGCGTAACAAATCTTCCATTCTACTTTATCCACTGCTTCTGATTCCCATTGATTGGTAAGCTTGTCCATTATTTGGATGTTTTGTTCTGAATCGAGTTGGATATCGAGGTCTGTTCCACACTTGTAAGATATAAGATGAAATAATTAATGGAAGGAAAAGAGAACTTGTGATTTTTGACAGGTAGCTACTGTTCTTGCTGATGAGGTTCAACTAGTGTTTTTCCTTCTCCCTCCTCATGGTCCTATAAAAAACAAAAAACAATAGCCAAAAAAGAACGAAAGAAATTCTGGATAAGAAGGTGGATGTAGGAGTTGATTTTTCTTAGTTTATTTGTGTCCGGACTCCTGAATAAGATATTTATAGGCTTTATAACTCTCTTAAATATGATATTGCAGAAAGTGGATCTGCAAATTATCTCTTTTGATGCATAACCTTTCTCTGGCTTCCTGCAGGGAGTGCCTGAACAAAAATTACGTGGTCATCTAGGTTCATTTGGTATCACTGGAAATCTTGCTCTTCAGCCCATGTACACTTTGTCTGGTACGTTAGCATTTTTTTTTTTTTTCCTGGTCAGATCACAATGATTCAGTTCCCCTTCAGTTGTGTGTTGTCATTTGGAGTCAAGAGTACGATAATAGCTTATTCTCCACATTATGAATTGATCTATGGGATCTCAGGTGGCCAAAAAAGCAGAGTTGCATTTGCAAAGATAACCTTCAAGAAGCCTCACATATTGCTTCTTGATGAGCCATCAAATCACTTGGTAAGTTATATTTTACTTGTTTTAGTTTCTTACTTGCATGTCGTTTCACCTCAGCAGTTAAGACAAAGGATGCACTAGTAGTCAGTATGATGTTTATCCAAAGTTTTTGCATATGAGATTGCATTATCTGCTATTGACACTCTGTTCGAGTGGGAACATATCTCTTGCTTGATTTTGGTAGATTAGCGATATATGCAAAATTCTGATCTAGCTCTATGTAGGATCTTGACGCGGTGGAGGCTCTGATACAAGGTCTTGTCTTGTTCCAAGGAGGCGTGCTGATGGTACTGTGGAACTTCTATCAGTTTCTTTGACTAATTGGAAACATAACGGTATTTTGTTTTTGCTGGTCTCTAATGCTCTGCTGCTACATGTTATTTACAGGTCAGTCACGATGAACATTTAATATCTGGCAGTGTTGATCAACTCTGGGCCGTCTCTGAGGGCAGGGTGACGCCTTTCGACGGGACATTCCAGGATTACAAGAAAATTCTGCAATCATAAACAGTTGTAACAAAGGTTGCAGTTTCCTGAAGTTCGACAAAGCTCTATTACCAATCTTATGATCTAGACCCCTAAAGAATAGGGAAAATTTCACATTAGAACAACTTTCTAAAGAATATGCAGGAAATGTAGCTTCCACAGTACGCTGGAGATTGATGCAGAGATGATCCGCTTAAATTGTATTCTAATTTTGTTGGCTTGCGATCTATATGTGAATCTTTATTTTATCTTGTCTTTCCTTTTATAAAACCATGGGCATATCTTGTATTTTTATATGTGGAGATCTTCATTTTACTATGTGTGGAGAGACATTGCTGGAGTGATGCTAAATTGTTCTACTAAATATACGGGCGTTATAGACTACATCAAATGATTTAAGAATACTTTGTTTGATAATCCTCTCTTAGAGTGAGAGGAATGAACTTCTCCAAAAATAGCTGTAGAACCAATCGCAAGTGAGTGGAGGTGAACCTGCTAGTCTGTCTCGCTTAAGTACTGCCCCTACCTTTTAGTAGAACCGGTCATCTGAAACACTGGAAAGTTGGTTCCATTGGACTCCACAATACCCATGTTGCACAAAACCTCGTGGCAAAGGTCCAAAAAATCCTATGGGTCCTCAGAAGGTGTACCACTAAAATAAATAGGAAAAGTTCGGTGAACTTGTTCAACCTTTTCAACCCATCTGACGACATAGCGGCTATCTCCCCGGTCTGCGTAGCAACGATGGGATGAACCACTCCAACTGTCAGAACCGCCGAAGTCTGATCAAATAATTTAAGAATACATTGTTCTTGTTAATGTGTACGTAGTCTGATCAAATGATTTAAGAATACTTTGTTCATGTAAATGTGTACGTTTATAGGTTTCGGCTTGTGAAAAATTTAAGATGAAGGGAAACGAGGACAAAGGAGAAGGCGATAAAATAAAGAGGTTTCAAGTCACATACAGCAAATAAGCTAGTAAAGATAACGAGGAATATCAAAGAAAGTGAAACTATATTGTGCCAGCAAACTGAGGAAAGCTATAGGGGATGATAGTCGCAAAACTACAACGTAGCCGATATAAAACTCAAACATCAAAGCAGCAGTCCAAATGATCACACTAGATCCAAATTTGGTGGCTTCTGCCATTATCATCCAACTGGGCGTGCATTGCTTTCTTTTTGGGTCGTACTTTACTTTTTGTCTTGGCTTTTAAGCAGAAAGAATTATGGCCCTTGTCACTTGATCTAACAGCCCAATCGAAAATTACCCAGATTTGAAGCTCTTACCCTATTTAGCTCATGTTGTACATAACTTGAAAGAAACTTTTCAGCCTTTAACCCATTATTAAAGACACACTTTTAGGATTTTTAATTCTTCTTTCTTCATTCCCAGCATACCAAATTCTCTCTCACCGCATTTGCTTCTTTCATTCCAACCCACATAGATCCCTCATCCTCTCTTAACCTAGTCCCCGGTATTCCTGCTCCCCTACCCCTACGCAGTTCTGCCATCAATGGCTCGAAGAAGGCTCGGGCTCCTACTCGGTCGTCCATGGTGGCAAGCAGAAGAATATTGAAGTTTTTTGAAATTGGGTCGGACCCTTTGCAGTTTGAAACCTTAATTTCCAATATTTGGTCGAGCTCCGAGGAGAAAAGATCGGAAGCTAAATCAATCTTCAACACGATGAAGCAAAAAGCTCTAGACTTGCTTGTGCTTAAGCTTGTTGACCTTCTCGGCTCATCGCAAGTTATTGATTCCCGTGATATATTGTGACGACCCGACCCGTCGTCTCATGAGTTACTACCCTGTTCTTCCCATTTTCTGCTTTCTTATGTTTCATTATCGGTATTGGGTGCGTTAGAATTTATTTGGAATGATTTTGATAAGAAATGAGACACTTAGTCTCTTTTAAGAAGGCTTAAGTTGGAAAAGTCAACCGGATGTTGACTTGTGAGTTAGAAGGCTCGGAATTGAATTCCGATGATTCGGTTAGATTCGGGTGATGATTTAAGGCTTAGGAGCGCAATCAGAAGTAATTTTGGAAGTCCGATGAAGAAGTTAGCCTATTTTGGCGAAGTTAGTATTTTGGCGATTTCCGGTTGATAGGTGAGATTTTGATCCGAGGGTCGGAATGAAATTCCGAGAGTTGCTATAGCTTCGTTAGGTGAATTGAGATATGTGTGCAAAATTTTAGGTAATTCGGAGGTGATTTGGTTGGGTTTTTGATCAAATGCGTGTTTCGAAAGTTTTAGAAGAACTTAGGCTTGAATCCGATGTAAATTTGGTGTTTTGATGTTCGTTTTGGTGTTTTGAGAGTGCAACTAAGTTTGCATGATCATATGTGACATGTTAATATGTTCGTATGCGGTCCCGAGGAGCTCGGGTGAGATTTGGATAGGTTTGGGTTGCGTTGTGATCGTTTTTCTTATGCTTCGACATCGTTTCTTCAAGCATAAATGATATCATATTGAACAAATAAGCTCCGATTAATGTTTTGAATGAAGCATTGGATTCGTATCATAGTTACGGACCCGTAACAAAAAGAATCATCGAATTTGGACATCGTATGAGGATTTTATGGCCATTTTACTAAGGTTG
>MU697330.1:154268-167147 GCA_026770625.1 Nicotiana glauca | reverse complement strand
AATGAAAAATAGGAAGAGGAAGGAAAAACTCGTAGAAGAATTCTCCGCCTTGCTCCCAATGTGTTCTTGCCTCCAAGGGTGTTGTCTAACCCTAAAGTAGTGTCTCTTGCCTCCTTAGGTCTAATTTTTGTCCAAAATATGTCCCCTCCTTGTTCTTGACCGGCCTCCTTTGTTTAATATATGGTTTAGGGCTTAAAATCCCATGTTTTACACTTTGGTCCCTGAAATTTTCGCTTCCTGCCGTGGTTCTTCCGCGATCGCGGTCAAAATGCGGCCAAACATGCTCTCTGATTCTTCAGTTGTCCGCTAGTACACTCTGATGCGGTTCTGTCGCAGTCCCACCGTAATCGCGGTATTGCACCCTCTTCCGTTAGGAATATGGAAAAATGTAAAACATGAAAGTTGTAGCTCTTTGAGTTGGTTTTCGAACCATATATTGTGGAGCCCCAATAAAGTTCTGAGCAAAGAGTAATGTCTATTTTACTAGACAGTGCACAATATGCCTCCTCGAGTCTTCGTTCATACTTAATTATCAAATTTGACCCCCAAACATGATCCCGGCTTAATTCCTTGAAATTTTACTCAAACTTTAAAGCTCCAAATCACTTAAGTGCATTTAATAACATCTATATAGCTCCGAATCACATCTACAAGGCATAAAATACACAATTAGTGCAAAATACTAGCGATTAAAGCTCAAACTCAATTAAAGTGCAGTAAACTCGAGTGTCATAAGCGACTAAAATACGTAATTATAGCCTATCATTAGTATGTAATTTATATCTGCTTTCCCATGGATTTCTACACCACAAATATAAAATTTTAAAGAAAATTTTGGGTCTTTTGCCTACGACTCAAGAAGGTATATTTTTGGAATTTGAGGATTGATAGACCAAAATTTTGAATTTAATCACATATTTGGACTGCTGAAGTTATGGGTAGTCGGGATCTACTCCAAGACTCGGGTTTTGACCTTAAGGACCCGAGTTGACATTATTAGACTTTTTGAAAACTGATTAAAGATTGAATCTTTATTATTTAGGAGTAATTTCTGTAGCATTATTTGACTCTTTTTAGTAATATTTGATTAGATTCGAGTCGTTTAGAGTTGGATTTGAAAAGAAAGGCGGTTGTGGTTGATTGAAGCTTATCGTGTGGAGCTAAATCTTTTGTCTATCTTTGTAAGAGTGAATCCTCCCTATAGATGATGTATTTTATACATGTTGCTTGATGTATGTGCCACGTAAATTCAAGGTGACGAATATATATGGGTAGCTAGGTTATGACATTAGCCGGATAGAGTTGGGCTTATGATGTTTCTAATTTGGACTTTATGAATTGTTATCCTTATTTTCTTTTTTTATATGACTACGTGATGAATCTTAATCGTTATTAGAGGTTATACAAGGGCTATGACTTATTGATTTGGACATGACAGACTTCTTTTATCGTATTGAGCTTGCTACTTTAGTAGTAGTCATATAATTGTCTTACTTGATTTATGATTTATTAGTTTTTGGCTTACATTGCTTTTGTTGATATCATGACGGGACTTTAAAGTTAAATAAGCATATTGAACTATTATCAAAAGTTGACATACATGATTAGCCATAGTATTTCATATTCATAAAAATATTCATCTGCATTTTTATTATTATGCCAGGTAATTTTTTTTATATCATCTCAAATGCATAATCATTAGTTAGAGAGTTGGATATTGAGAAAACTTAAGAATTTTGGAACAAAAGACATTGTGAATGGATATTGATTATTGATGATATTGTGATTAGATCGGATTACACGCGGCAACGGTATTGTGAATAGACCGGGTTGCATATTGCAACGATAATATAATTGGACCGGGTTGTATGCTATAAAAGTATTATAAGTGGATCAGATTATATGCATAACAATGTTGGATATGGATCCGTTCGTTTATAGTCAGTTAATTGCACGTGGTACTTTGGGCCATGTGAGCACATACACCCAGGTTGGTGCTAGTTTGGACACTTGGATAATATTAAGTATATAGATTTGTGCGGTGAAGTATTGATGTTTGATCATGAGAATGAATTGGCAGTCTAGACTCATGTATTGGCTCTTATACATATATAATATTAGCTGACTCATATCATGATTATGAAAATAATTGAGATAACTGATATTGTATTCTATCATTGATATTGTATTCTATCTCTTTGACTGAAAAAACATGTTTAAATTTATATAATTACTATGCTTCTACTATTGCACTTGATTGATGATATCATGCTTTATTCCAAGTCGGCATGGCCGGTCATTTTGAGTAATTTAGACTTGTTCCCCTATTTATTACCTCCTCTATGTTATATTGTGGTTATGGGACTTGCCACGGTGGTTGGTTTTTGTTTCGAGTAAGTTTTGGAGTGAAATAAAACACTTAGTAACAAAGTTGGAAGCTTGAGTTGAAAATATTGATCGGAGTGTAACTTTTATGTAGATGACTCCGAAATGGAGTTTTAATAGTTCTGATAGTTTCGCATGCTGATTTTGGACTTAGGAGCGTCTCCAGATATTGATTTGGGAGTCCGTAGGTTGTTTTTGCTTAAATTGACGAAAGTTAGAAAGTTGAAGGTTTCGAAGGTTGAGAAGTTTGACTGGGAGTTGACATTATTGATATCGGGGTCGAATTTCGATTCCGATTCTGAAAGTTGGATTAGGTGAATTGTATCATTTACGACTTGTGTACAAAATTTGAGGTCAATCGGAGTTGGTATGGTATGAATCGACATTAGTTTTGGAATTTGGATGTTCATGATTTCAATAGGCTTGAATTGGGTTGCGATTCATTGAATCGATGTTGTTTGATATGATTTTTGCCTCGAGTAGGTCACCTATGTGTTATAGAACCTGTTGGTATATTCAGACGGGTTACCGTTGACCCCGGATGTGTTTCGGATTGGATTCGAACAATTTGTTCTTGAAATGAGATTGGTGGTTGTTTGAGTTTCTAATTTCTTTCATCGCGTTCGCAAAGATTATACCGCGATCGCGTAGAGTCCCCAGTGACTGATGGAGTTTTACTCTTCGCGTTGGTGAAGTCGGGGATGTGGTCATGATGGTTGGGGAGCTTGTGCATTGCGAATGCGGGTGTGGGACCACGTTTGCGTATAAGGAAGGAGAGGCAGTGGGAAGGCACGCGATGTTCTTCGTGTTCGCGTGTCTTGGAAGGCGATCGCGTAAGCCGAGGAAGGATGGTCACCGCGTTCGTGGATGAGTTCAGGCGATCGTATAAGAGGTTTTCTGACTAAGGAGTATTTGTTCTCCGCGATCGCGAGTGTTTTTTCGCGAACGCGTAAGGCAATAACTGGCCAGTAGTATATTATTTCCAAATCGAGGGTCTTGTTCCATTTTTCATCTTTTTAGGCAGAGACTTCGATTTTGGGCGATTTTTGAAGAGATTTTCAAGGAGTTGATTGGGGTTGTTATTCTAATTTGGATTTGGCTATTATACATGAATCCATCATTATTTTTACCATTTACTTAGTGTTTTGAGTTGGAAAAATTATGAAATCTTCATAGACTATATTTTGAGGATTTAAAGGTCGATTGAAATTGAGTAATTTTAGTATGGTTGGACTTGTTATTGAATGGTATTTGGATTTTGTAAGTTTGGATTGGTTCCAACATGCAGACCTAGGGTTTGCCTTTTAGCTTGACTTTTTTATTTTCTTTAAAGATTTTAATTTTATTATCAGGAATAGTTTTTTATAGTTTATATTTATGATACAAAGCTATTTTTGCAAGATTTGAGCCGTTCGGAGTTGGATATTAGCGGAAAAGGCTTACTAGTGGATTGGTTTAGCGTGTTTTGAGATAAGTGTCTTGTCTAACTTTCTGTGGGGGAATTTTTCCTTAGGATTGGTGTTATTTTATGTTAATTGTAGTACGTAAAAGCCATGTATGCAAGGTGACAAGTGGTTATATGGGCTAAATTTGGTAATTGACCAGTTTAAGCTACATAGATTCTTTCATACATTTAATTGAATTGTCATAACATGTTATATTCATGTAACGATCCGGCCGGTTATTTTTGGAATTTACGCCCAGATCCCCCATTAACTGCTTCCCCTAAGTTCATTTCATCTATTTTGGTTTGCCGAGACGTTCGGTGTTAGGATTCAGAGTGTTTTGGGACACTTAGTCCCTAAATGAGAGCTTTAGTGTTGAAAAATGATCCGTAATCGGAACAGTGTGAAGACGAACTCTGAATGGAAATCTGATGGTTTTGTTAGCTCCGTTAGGTGATTCCGGGGTTGGGAGCATGTTCGGAATGTATTTTGGAAGCTCGTAGCTCATTTAATCTTTAAATGCCGAAGTTGGTAATTTTGAATTTTCCAGTCCGATGGTGAGTTTTTGATCCGAGGATCGGAATGGAATTACGAAAGTTGCAGTAGCTCTGTCATGTCATTTGGGATGTGTGTGTAAAATTTCAGGTCATTCGAACAGGTTTTGGTTAGGTTTTTGATCGAACGCGTATTTGGAAGAAATTTGAGGTTCTTAGGCTTGAATCATTGATTAAATCGGGTTTCTGGTGTTGTTTTAGGTGTTTTAAAGATTGGTACAAGTTTGAATAAGGTATTAGGTGGTATTGGTGTTTTTGGTCGAGGTTCCGGGGAACTCGGGATGTATTCGGGAGGTCAACGAAAAATTTTGGAAGTTCAGAAGTAGCAGCTCTGCTGCTTCTGGTCTCTTTTTGCTTCTGCGGCTTAAGAATCGCAGAAGCGGAGCCGCAAAAGCAGCCTTGGTCATCGCAGAAGCGAGATTGGCTTCCCCCTCAGGAACCGCTGAAGCGGTCAATATTCCGCATAAGCGGTACCGCAGGAGCGGTTGTGTATCCGCAGAAGCAAAATTTGGTCCCTTAAGTGAAAACTGCAGAAGCGGTTGATTTTCCGCATAAGCGGGACCGCAGAAGCAGTCCCTTGTCCGCAAAAGCGGAAATGACTGTTCAGAATATAGTAGAATCTAGGGTTAAGTTTCAAAAGTTGGAAAATCAGTTGAGAGCTCGGTTAAAGGCGATTTTTAGAGGGTTTTGAAGAGGAAATTAGCGGGTAACGTTTCTTTAATCCCTTCTAGTTATATTTCATTATTTTGTAGTTAAATCCATCATTAAAATTCGAATTTGGGGTTAAAACTTGAAGAATTTGGTTAAAACTTCTTAGACCAAACTATTGGCCTGTGAGTGAGCAATTGACCTCTGATTTGGGAGATTTCTATATGCTTGGATTCGTGAGAGTACGAGGGTTCTGAAAATGTGAAAATTATTCAATTCTGAGGCATTGTCCGGAAGGGTGTTTTGGTCATTTTAACTATTTTCACGCCCTACCTTTAATTTTAATGATGGAAACAGTTGTTTGCAATATTATTTACGATATGTAATTGAGTTGAATAGATTTGGGCCATTTTGAGTCGGATACTCGTGGCAAAGGTGTGGTTCCTAGTGATATTGAGCCGGTTCGAGGTAAGTGGCTTGTCTAAACTTGTGTGGGGGGCCTTTTCCCCTTAGGATATGATCTTTGAATATTTTAATGCCTCGTACGTGAGGTGACGAACGCGTACTTGAGATAATTATTGTAAACCCGTTTCTACTTGAAGTATTTAAATTGAGATTTCCTGTTTACTTGTTCATTTTAGACTGTAAGTTTAAACATGTTCTAGCTTAGAGAAGCATGTTTAGCTGACTTACTTGCTTAATTATTTAACTGTACTATTGGTATTCTGCGAAGCATGTAGGCTAGAAATTACTATTACTTGTACTAATTTTAGCATTTATTCTGAGATTTTGAGTTGTTGTTGTGTGTTTTATTTGGGACTACGGGACCGCTTCCCGGGAGATCCCCCTGTACTTGATATATTCTGTATTGAGGGTGCGGGATACCACAAGATCCCCGGCACATGTATTTCCATATATTGGGATACCAAAAGATCCCCGGCTTACTTATTGAGGATACCAAGAGATTCTCGGGATACCAAGAGATTCTCGGGATACCAAGAGATCCCCGGCACATGTATTTCTATATATTGGGATACCAAGAGATCCCCGACTTACTTATTGAGGATACCAAGAGATCCTTGGGATACCAAGAGATCTCCAGTGTATATGATGAGGATACGAAGAGATCCCTGGTGCATATAATAAGGATACCAAGAGATCCCCGGCTATTATTCCTTGTTGAGAGCAGTATTCCTTGTATTGTTACCTTTGCTTTCTATTACTATTCTTCCTTATTTATCTAGTTTAGATTCTCGATGTAGACTTTATTTAAATTGTTTCCGTTATCTTATTATTTATTATGTTTTATCTTAGTAGGGCCTTGATCTTCCTCGTCACTACCCAACCGAGGTTAGGCTTGGCACTTACTGAGTACCGTTGTGGTACAGATTATCCTGGTACCTCTACTCAGGCGCACTATCCTTGAGGCAAGGAGTTATACGGAGACTTTGAGGTATATCTGCCGCGTCCGCAGGTCAGGAGTCTCTATTCTGTTCCAGCTTTAGTATCTAGTTTATTCCTTTCTCTCAGTTGTTTAGATATTCTGGATTTAGAACAGTGTTTTACGTTTCTATTAGCCTGTTGTTCCCGTGAGTTTCCGGGTTTTGGGATTGAGTTGTATACTTCCGCATTTCTTTTGGGTTGTATAGGCTGAGCGGCCTTATATGCAGTCATTATTTTGCATATGTTCAGTGTTAATTAATTATTCCGCAAGTTATATTAAATTTTCGCATTGTCAGGCTTACCTAGTTGTAGGAACTAGGTGCCATCACAGCATGTTCATGGAGGGTGAACTGAGGTCGTGACAATTCATCATCGTTTATCCATCCTTACATGCTTCACTTGACATTGTTAATACTTGTTGCATCTCTTACTTGTTATTTTCCCTTACATGTTTAGTTGAATTTATTATTTTTCTCATTTCCTTAATAAATACTTAAATGTTGAGCTACCTTACCTGAAGTTATTATTTCTTGAAATATCTTATTGTAGAGTTTTGGTGTTGAAGTTGTAAAAGTCGTGATCACATTGAGGCAAAGTTGTAAATTATTGAAATAACATCCATGTTGAGTTATTCAGTTTTGGTTGCTATTGTTAATACTCTTGTACATATTGTAATTGAGCCATGGGATATTTATTGTGGAAACATTATTATTGTTGACTTCTTTTGCAAGTTGTGGTATTGGGCACTTGACGTGCGATCTGTAATATGTTGTTATATTGATATATATGTGGTGGTATTAGGATAAGGGTTGATATGCATGCAGTGAGATAAGGTGGGCTTGATATGAGTGTTGCTAGTTGGGGAACTACATGAACCACGCGGTGTGATAAGGTGGGATAAAACAAGGGTAGCTATTTCGAGAAAAATGATTTTCAAATCTAAATATAAAGCTCCCGCGGTGATATAAGGAAAGACTATGATTATGATTGTGAAAAGAGATACGAGGCGGTACCTCGTACATGATTGTTGTTGTTATCTTTCATTTACATCACCTTTGTTTTGTTTGTATCGTTTTGTTGGTGTTCTTATTATGTATTTCCTCCCTTGATGCCTTTATTGCCTTAACTTACGGTGTAACTTATATTGTTGTATTTCTTCATAGTTTCATTCTTTGTTTCCATTATTATATTGTGCCACACATGTTCAACTTCTTTATTTATTTCAGTAGGTGTCTTGACCTGACCTTTACTCTACCGAGGTTAGGCTTGATACTTACTGTGTACTAGTTTGGTGTACTCATACTACGATTCTGCCTATGTTTTTATGCAGATCCAAGTACTTCATACCAGGCTAGGCATCCGTCGGTTGAGCTTGGACCGGAGACTTCAAGGTATACCTTCCGGCATTCACTGGCCTCAGAGTTACCCTTTATCTTAGTTTCTATTGCATACATCTATTATAGATATGGATGTATTAGGGATTTTTAGTATACTCGTGTAGAGCTTATGACTCGGTCTCACAAGATTTTGGGAGTTATGGTCAGTTCTGTTTAGGAATTACTTTATGATAGTCGGTTGGTTAAATTGAAGTTCTTTTATTATTTCTATAATTTTTTCATATATGTTAGGCTTACCTGGCCTTAGAGACTAGGTGCCATCACGACATCCTATGGAGGGAGATTGGGGTCGTGACAAGTTGGTAACAGAGTTCTAGGTTCATATGTGTTGTGAGTCATAAGTAGGTTTATTAGAGTCTCGTGGATCAGTATGGAGATATCTCTACTTTTCTTTGAGATGCTATGGAACTGTTAGGAAGCTTCACTTCTTTGATTCCTTATCGTGCGAATTTGTGGACTTCAAAATGATGAATCTTTGTCTTTCTATTATATTAGAGATGGTGAGGACACGCACCGCTGGATCCAACGACCAGACACCCGCACCCTCTTTAAGCTGCGAGAGGCTAGGACCGGGGAAGAGGCCGAGGAGAGGCACGTGGTGCAGCCAGAGCACCTGCACGAGCTGCGACAGAGGAGCTACCAGTAGCTGCAGTTGGGGGCCAAGCACATAAGGAACATGTTTCCACACCTGCATTTCAGGAGACCCTCGCACAGATCTTGAGCATGTTTGGTACTCTAGCTTAGGCAGGGTTGATTTCACTTGGACCACCCATATCTTAGGCTAGGGGAGGAGCTTAGACTCTTGCAGCCCGTTCCCCAGAACAGCAGGTCCATGTTGACCAGGTCCTAGAGGTTACACCAGTGCACTCGATTGTTCCAGTTCAGCCTGACGTTAGGGTAGTAGTATCTGAGGAGGAGCATCTTATACTTGAGAGGTACAATAAGTACCGCCCTCGTACTTTCAGCGATCAATCCAGCCGACCAGTCCTGAGCTAATTTCAGCAGCCATGTCCTCCGTGATCGTTTGCAGAGTGTGGTTATACTTGTCATATGGTAAGGGACTGCCCCAGACTCGGGAGGGGTGCACTTCCACCGACTACTCAGGCTCCACGTATTCCATAGGCACCCATACTTCTCATGTCATAGTTACTGCTCCAATTGTCGCACCACCTGCACAGCCAGCTAGGGGTGGAGGTCAGGTGGGTAGGGATCGCCCTAGAGGGGAGGCTAGGATAGATGTTATGCTTTTTCGTATAGGACGAAGGTGGTTGCATTAGATGCGTTATCATAGGTATTGTTCCGGTTTGTCATCAAGATGCATCAGTCTTATTTGATCCAGGCTCCAGTTACTCATACATATCATCTTACTTTGCTCCGTATTTGGGTTCTTTGAGTTCTCCTGTTTACGTGTCAATGCCTTGGGAGATTTTATTGTTGTTGACCGTATGTATCAGTCGTGTTTAGTTGATATTGGTGGTTTTGAGACCAGAGTTGATCTATTATTACTCAGTATGGTAGACTTTGATGTTATTTTGGGCATGGACTGGTTGTTGCCCTATCATGCTATTCTTGATTGTCACGCCAAGATGGTGACATTGGCTATGATAGGTTTATTGCGATTGGAGTGGAGAGGTACTTTGGATTACGTTCCTAGCAGTGTTGTGTCCTTCCTTAAAGGACAACAAATGGTTCAGAAGGGGTGTAATGCATATCTATCCTTTGTTAGGGATGTCAGTGTTGATACTTCTACTGTTGAGTCAATTTTGGTAGTGAGAGACAATCCAGATGTATTTTTGGTTGTTCTTCCAGGCATATCACCGATAGAGATATCGATTTTGGTTTTGACTCGCTGCAGGGCACTCATCCTATTTCTATTCAACCATATCATATGTCCCTAGTATAGTTGAAGGAGTTAAAGGAGCACTTGCAAGAGCTGCTTTATAAGGGTTTCCTTTGGCATAGTGTATCACCTTGGAGTGCTGCGATCTTTTTTGTTAAGAGGAATGATGGTTCTATGCGTATGTGTATTCACTATTCGCAGTTGAACAAGGTTACAGTGAAGAACATGTATTCATTGTCGTACATTGATGACTTATTTGATCAGCGTGCTAGAGTGTTCTTCAAGATTGATTTGTGGTCAAGTTATAATTAGCTACAGATTCAGGATCCGAATATTCCGAAGACTACTTTTAGGACTCGGTATGGCCACTACATATTCCTTGTGATGTCATTTGGGCTGACTAATGCCCAAGCAATATTCATGCACCTGATAAATAGTGTATTATAGTCATATCTTGATTCATTTGTCATTGTGTTTATTGATGACATCTTGGTGTATTCCCGGAGTCGGGAGGATCATGCGCAGCATTTGAGGATTGTGCTCCATAACTTAAGAGAAAAGAAGTTGTATGCAAAATTCTCAAAGTATGAATTCTTGCTTGATTCAGTGGCATTTTTGGGTTATGTGGTGTCTAGTGAGGGGATCAACGTACATATGAAGAAGATTAAAGTAGTGCATGGGTTGTGCAGACCGTCTTCAGCTACTAAGATGCAAAGTTTTCTTGGTTTGGCAGGGTATTATCACCATTTCGTAGAGTGTTTCTCATCTATTGCTGCACCTATGACCAGATTGACCCAGAATGGTGCTCCTTTTAGATGGTCCAAGGAGTGAGAAGAGAGCTTTCAAATGCTCAAGACTACTTTGACTACATTCCCAGTGTTGGTATAGCCTATGGGTTCCAGGTCTTACATTAGGTACTATGATGCATCATGTGTTGGCCTTGGCGCGATATTCATTTAAGATGGTAGAGTGATTGCCTATGCATATCAAAAATTGAAGACCCACGAGAAGAATTATCCGGTCCACGAATTGGAATTGGCATCTATTGTGCATGTCTTTAAGATTTGGCTACACTATTTGTACGATGTCCCTTGTGAGGTCTATACGGACCACCAGAGTCTACAATATCTGTTCAAATAGAAAGATATTAACTTACGGCATCAGAGATGGTCAGAGTTGCTTATAGACAAAGATAACACCATTCTATATCATTTTGGGAAGGTCAATGTGGTGGTTGATACCTTGATTCAAAAGGCAGAGAGCTTGTGTAGTTTAGATTATCTACCGGCGGTAGAGATGCCATTAACATTGGATGTTCAGGCCTTGGCCAACCAGTTTATTAGATTGGAAGTTTCGGAGCCCATTCAGGTTCTGGCTTGCGTGGTTTCTCAATCTTCTTTATATGATCGCATCAGAGAGCGTTAGTATGACAACATAAATTTCCTTGTCCTTTAGGACATGGTGCAACACGACGATGACAAAGAGGTTTCTATTGGAGATGATGGCGTATTGCAGTTGAAGGGCTAATTGTGTATGCATAATGTGGATGGTTTACGTTAGTTGATTCTTCAATAGGCCCATAATTTTTGGTACTCCATTCATCTGGGCGCTGCTAATATGTATCAAGATTTGAGGTAGAACTATTGGTGAAGGATAATGAAGAAAGACATAGTGGAATATATAGCTTAATCTCTTAATTGTCAGCAGGTGAATTTTGAGCAGCAGAGGCTAGAAGGGTTGCTTCAAAGATTTGAGATCCCCGACTTGAAATGGGAGTGAGTTACCATTGACTTTATTGTTGGGCTCTCACAGACTCAGAAGAAATCTGATGTTGTATGGGTGATTGTGGATAGGTTGACCAAGTCGGCTCATTTAATTCGGGTGGTCACTACCTATTCTTCAAAGCAGCTAGCTCAGATCTAAATCCGCGAGATTGACTAACTTCATGGCGTGCCAGTATCTATCATTTTCAACCAGGACAAGCAGTTTACATCACATTTTTGGAGAGTCATACAGCAAGAATTAGGCACAAGGGTTGAGCTTAGCACAATACTCCACCCCAGGCGGACAGATAGTCCGAGTGCACCATTTAGATATTTGAAGATATGCTTCGCTCTTGTTTTATGGATTTTAAGGGTTCTTGGGATCAGTTCTTTCCGCTTACGAAGTTTTCCTACAACAACAACTACTACCAATCGAGTATTCAGATAGCTCCTTATGAGGTCTTATACGGGAGACGGTGTCGATCTCTAGTTGGTTGGTTTGAGCCGGGAGAGGCTAAGTTATCAGGCACAGATTTGGTTCGAGATACCTTGGAGAAGGTTATGTTGATCAAGGATTGACTTCGTATAAGACAATATAAAAAAAAAAGAGTTATGCAGATTGGAAGTTTTGTGATGTTGCATTCATGTTTGGAGAGCGAGTCTTGCTCCGGGTTTTGCCAATGAAGTGTATCATGAGTTTCGGGAAGAAGAGCAAGTTGAGCCCTAGGTATATTAGATCTTTTGAGATTCTTAAGAGGATTGATGAGTGGCCCACATGATTTCATTGCCACTTAGTCTATCTATAGTCCATCCAGTATTTATGTTACTATGCTTCGGAAGTGTTGACATGTGATTTTTGACCCTTCCCAAAATTTTACCCATTTTTAGCATGAAAATATTTAATTTAGGCCTAATATAACTATTTCATTTATTTTTGACTTCTTTACTTTATTTTCATCATAAAAATAAAAAATATAAAAATGGTTGCATATTACTCTATTTTAATGTATTAGATATTTTTAGAGAGAATATGTTCCTCTGAACCTATAATAATATTAATAGTACTTTATTTTTATCTTTATATAATCTCAAAAATACAAAAATAGTCACGATATTATATGTTAATTTTTATTTTTAAAAGACAGAAAAAACGTTCCAAAATATATTTTTTTCAAAGGGTTTACTCTATCCTTTTCAAGTTAAGGATTTTAACAAAAAAATAAATATTAAGTAGTTGACATTTTTTTGTTATCGTTCTATATTAATCAAGTAGTAGTAGTATTTTATTTGATTAGCAAAAAATAAAGAAAAATGAAAAAAAGTAATGAAGAAAGAAACAAGAACGTATAAAAAGAATAGCAAATGCAAGAAAGAAAAATTGAGTGGCCCCCACTACCCTTGTCT
>MU697330.1:105394-140260 GCA_026770625.1 Nicotiana glauca | reverse complement strand
ATTCTCAAGTGGCGACTCTGAAAAATTTAAATAACTAATCCCGTTCCGACCGTCCTTTAATTGGAAAAACTCTTTTTATTATATCCTTCGTGGGGTGTAAGCCCTAAAAAAGAGGTGTGACAGGAAGTATCACGGTGATCCATCCCATGTTTTAGATTTCAGCTCAGTCCAACTGGATAAGGATTTGCCTTATGTTGAGGAGTCGATGGTCATCTTGGAAATGCAGGTCCGAAAGTTGAGGTCAAAGAGAATTGCTTCAGTGAAGGTTTAGTGGAGGGGTCATATAGTCGAGGAGGCAACTTGGGAGACCAAGCATGATATATGTAGCCGTTATCCTCATCTTTTTATCACTTCAGGTATGTCTTTATACTCGTTCGAGGATGAATATTTGTTTTAAGAGAGCAAAATGTGTAATGACCCGGCCAGTCATTTCTAGTATTTTAGCCCAGTTCCCCTATTTATTACCTTCTCTGTCTCTATACCGAGGAACACGCGATTCTTTGAGTTATCTTGTTTACGTGTCCATGGCTTGGGAGATTTTGTTATTATTGACCGTGTGTATAGGTTGTGTTTAGTTGATATTGGTGGTTTTGAGACAGGAGTTGATCTATTGTTGCTTAGTACGATAAACTTTGATGTTAGTTTGGGCATGGACTGGTTGTCGCACTATCATGCTATTCTTGATTGTCACGCCAAGACGGTGACATTAGCTATGCTTTACCACGGTTGGAGTGGAGGCGTACTTTGGATTATGTTCTTAGAAGGGTTGTGTCCTTCCTTATAGCACAACAAATAGTTCAGAAGGGGTGTAATTCATATCTAGCCTTTGTTAGATATGTTAGTGTGGATACTTCTTCCGTTGAGTTAGTTCCAATAGTGAGAGACTATACAGATATATTTTCGGTAGATCTTCCAAGCATACCGCCCGATAAAGATATCGATTTTGGTTTTGATTTGTTGCAGGGCCCTCAGCCCATTTCTATTCCACAATATCGTATGGCCCTAGTGTAGTTGAATGAGTTAAAGGAGAACTTGCAAGAGTTGCTTGATGAGGGTTTTATTCGGCCTAGTGTCTCAACTTGGGGTGCTCTGATCTTGTTTGTGAAGAATAATGATGGTTCAATGCAAATGTATATTGACTATCGGCAGTTCAACAAGGTTACAATTAAGAATAAGTATCCATTACCGCACATTGATGACTTATTTGGTCAGTGTTCCAGAGTGTTATCCAAGATTGATTTGCGGTCAAGTTATCATTAGTTAAAGATTCGGGATCCGAATATTCCGAAAACTGCTTTAGGACTCGGTATGTCCACTATAAGTTCCTTGTGATGTCATTTGGTATGGACACTATTTACAGCCATATTTTGATTCATTCGTCATTGTGTTTATTGATGATATCGTGGTATATTCCTGCAGTCGAGAGAATCATGAGCAACATTTGAGGATTTTTCTCCAAACCTTAAGAGAAAAGAAGTTGTATGCACAATTCTGAAAGTGTGAATTCTTGCTTGATTCAGTGGCATTTTTAGGTCATAAGATGTCTATCAAGGGGATCAACGTACATATGAAGAAGATTGAAGCAGTGCATAGTTGGCGTAGACCGTCTTCAGCTACTAAGATCCAAAGTTTTCTTGGTTTGATAGTGTATTATCACCATTTCGTAGAGGGTTTCTCATCTATTGTTGCACCTATGACCAGATTGACCCAGAAGGGTGCTCCTTTTAGATGGTCCAAGGAGTGAGAGGAGAGATTTCAAAAGCTCAATACTGCTTTGATTACAGTCCTTGTGTTGGTATAGCCTATGGGTTCGAGGTCTTACACTACGTACTGTGATGCATCACGTGTTGGACTTGGCACAATATTGATTTAAGATGGTAGGGTGATTGCATGCGCATCTCGACAGTTGAAGACACATGAGAAAAAAATTTCGGTCCACGATATAGAATTAGAATCTATTGTTCATGCCTTGAAGATTTAGCGACACCATTTGTACGGTGTACCTTGTGAGTTCTATATCAAACATCAGAGTCTACAACATTAGTTCAAACATAAAGACCTTAACTTACGGCAGCAGAGATTTTCAGAGTTGCTTATAGACAAAGATAACACCACTCTATATCATCTCGGAAAGGTCAATGTGGTGGCGATACCTTGAGTTGAAAGGCATAGAGCTTGTGTAGTTTTGCATATATACCGGCAGCAGAGAGGCTATTAACACTGGATGTTCAGGCCTTGGCCAACTACTTTATTAAATTGGATATTTTAGAGCACAATCGGGTTTTGGCTTGCGTGTTTTCTCAGTCTTCTTTATATGATTTCATCAAAGAGCGTTAGTATGACCACCTCCATTTACTTGTTCTTTAGGACACGGTGCAACACGACAATGCCAAGGAGGTTTCTATTGGACATGATGGTGTGTTGTAGATACATGCTGATTATATGTGCCCAATGTGGATTTTTTTCGTGAATTTATTCTTCAGAAGGCCCATAATTCGCGGTACTCCACTCATCCGGGTGTCGCTAATATGTATTAGGATTTGAGGCAGCACTATTGGTGGAGGAGAATGAATAAAGACATAATGGAATATGTAGCTCGACACCTAAATTGTCAGTAGGTGAATTATGATCACCATAGGCCAGGAGGGTTGCTTCGGAGACTTGAGATCCCCAACTGGAAATGGGAGCGAGTTACTATGGACTTCGTTGTTGAGCTCTCACAGACTCATAAGAAATTTGATGTTGTATGGGTGATTGTGAATAGGTTGACCAGGTCAGCTCATTTCATTCGGGTGGTGGCTACCTATTCTTCAAAGAAGCTAGGTCAAATTTATATCCGTGAGATCGTCAAACTTCATGGCATGCCAGTATCCATCATCTTCGATTGGGACAAGCGGTTTATATCATGTTTTTAGAAAGCTGTACAATAATAATTAGGCATACGGGTTTAGTTTATTACAACATTCCATCCCCAGGCGGACGGACAGTCTGAGTGTATGATTCAGATATTGGAGGATATGCATCATTCTTGTGTTATGGAGTTCGTGGGTTCTTGGGATCAATTCTACTGCTTTCAAAGTTTGTCTGCAACAACAACTTCCAACTGAGTATTCAGATGGCTCCTTATGAGGTCCTATATGGGAGACGATGTTGCTCTCCAGTTGGTTGGTTTAAACCGGGAGAGGCTAAGTTATTAGGCATAGATTTGGTTCGATGTTACTTGGAGAAGGTCATGTTGATCCAGGATCGACTTTGTAATAGCCAATATAGACAAAAGAGTTATGCAGATTGGAAGGTTCGTGATGGTACGTTCATGATTGGAGAGCGAGTCTTGCTCAGGGTTTCGCCAATGAAGGGTGTGATGAGGTTCGGGAAGAAGAGCAAGTTGAGCCCAAGGCATATCAAACCTTTTGAGATTCTTGAGAGGATTGGTGAGGTGGCCCATAAGATTGCATTGACACCTAATCTATCTATAGCTCATCCGGTATTCCACATTTCAATGCTTCATAAGTATCATGGTGATCCGTCCCATGTTTTAGATTTCAGCTCAGTCCAATTAGACAAGGATTTGTCTTATGTTGAGGAGCCGATGGCCATCTTGGACAGGTAGGTCCGAAAGTTGAGGTCAAAGAGAATTGCTTCAGTGAAGGTTTAGTGGAGGGGTCATACAATCGAGGAGGAGACTTGGGAGACCAGGCATGATATGTGTAGCCGTTATCCTTATCTTTTATTCACTTAAGGTATGTATTGATAGTCGTTCGAGGATGAACATTTATTTTAAGAGGGCAGAGAATGTAACGACTCGCCAGTCATGTTGAGTATTTTAGACCCATTCCCCTATTTATTGCCTCATCTATGTTATATTATGGTTATGGGACTTGCCGGGATGATTGGTTTTGGTTTCGAATGAGTTTCAGAGTGAAACAGGACACTTAGTCCCAATGTTAGAAGTTTAAGCAAAATAAATTGACCGGAGTTTGACTTTTGTGTAGACAACTTCGAAATGGAGTTTTGAAGGTTCCTATAGCTTCGTACAGTAATTTTGGACTTAGAAGCATGTCCGGATATTGATTTTGAGATTTGTAGGTCATTTTGGCTGGAATTGGCAAAAGTTAGAATCGTAAAGCTTGAAAAGTTTGAGCATGAGTTGACTTTATTAATATCGAGGTCGGATTCTTATTCGGGAAGTTGGAATAGGTCTGTTGTATCATTTATGACTTGTCTGCAAAATTTAAGATCAATCGAAGTTGGTTTGGTATGAATCGTTGTTAGTTTTGGAAGTTGGATGTTCATGTTTTCAATAGGTTAGAATTGGCTTACGATTGATAGAATCAATGTTGTTTGATGTGATTTTTGGCCTCGAGTAGGTCCCTATGTGTTTTGGAACTTGTTGGTATATTCGAATGGGGACTCAGAGGCTCCAGGCATGTTTCAGATTGAACTCAGACCATTTGTTCTTGAAATGGGATTGGTGGTTTTCTGGGTTTCTGGTTTCCTTCATCATGTTCAAAAAGATTATACCGCGATCGCATAGAGTCCTTAGTGACTGATGGAGTTTTACTCTCCATATTCATGAATTCAGGGATACAATCACAATGGTTAGGGAGCTTGTTCAACGCGAACGCGGGTGTGGGAATGCGTTCACGTATAAGGAAGAAGAGGAAATACTGTAATGACTCGCCCGGTCATTTTGAGCATTTGCAATCCGTTTAGCAATTTAAAGTCTTTATTAGATTCGTATGATGTATTATGACTTGTGTGTATTGTCGGTTTAGTTTTCAGGTGTTTCAGAATTTGTTTGGAAGAACGAATTTCATGTTTGAAGCTTTAAGTTGAAAGAGTTGACCAAGTTTGACTTTTTAGTATTTGACCTCGGTTCTGGGTTTTGATGGTTCCGCTAGGTACGGACGGTGATTTTCGACTCGAGCATATGCCTATATTTTCTTATGGATGTTTCTAAAATTTGAGTTCATTCCATGTTGATTTGTTATGTTTCAGCACGAGATTTGGAACTTGAAAGTTTAAAAGTTCATTAAGTTATAATTGTGGTGCAATTCGTCATTTTGATTTTGTTATGTGTGATTTGAAAACTTGAGTAGGTCTATGTTTTGTTATGGGGCTTATTCGAATTTCGGAAAAGGTCCTAAGGGGCTCAGGCGTGATTCAGACTGTGTTCATACCATTTTTCTTAAATTTTGCATTGCTGGCTTCTGCTAAGTTCTGGGCATCAAGTTTCCTTGTTCGCGACCGCATAGAGTTAATCGCTATTGGGTAGAGTTGTTTGATGGCTGGGGAAATTTCTCATCACGCTCGCGAGTTCACAGACGCGTTCATGAAAGTTGAGAAAAATGTTCAACGCGCTCAAGAGCCTAGCTACACGTTCGTGTACAAGGAAGGGAGGCCTGAGGATGTCAGGCGTTTGTTCTTCGCAGTCGCTAAGTATTGAATGTGATCATGTATCTCTAGGAGAATAATCATCACGTTTGCAACTGTGATGGTGCATTCGCGAAAGGGGAATTTCAACTGGTAGGATTGTTCTAAGCGAATGTCTGGTATTGTATGCGTTCGCTAAGTATAATAACTGGGCTGCCTCTATTAATTTTCATTTTGAGGGTTAGAGTCACTTTATCATATTTGGAGCTATGGAGCTTAGATTGAAGCGATTTTCACCATATGGATTAGGGTAAGAGTTTGTTACTCGGTTTTGATTATATTTCATGAATTTATTCTCGTTTTTGGCATTTCGTGGATGGACTCAAAAGAGAAATTGGGGGGTTTTGTCTAAAATTTCATAAAGTAAATTTTGAGTTTTGAACATCTATTCGGAGTCGAATTTGAGTGAAACTAGTATGGTTGGACTCATAATTGAATGGGTTGTCGGATTTTGTGAGTTTTGTTAGGTTCCGAGGTGTGGGCTCGAGCTTGACATTTTGGTTGACTTTGGGTTTTTGATTAAAGATTTGACCTTTATCGATTGGGGTTTGTTTCCTTAGGCATTATTTGATATATTTGAGTTACTTTTGGCTAGCTTCGAGCCATTCGGAGGTTGATGTACGTGTGATGGCATTTCTAGAGTATTGTTTGGCTTGCTCGGTATTGGATTATGCTTGTTCGAGGTATGTAACATCTCTAAACTTGGTGTTGAGGGTATGAACCCCTAAATATATGTGTTATTTTTTTCGTATTGAGGTGACGCACATAATAGGTGACGGGTGTATGGGTGTGCACTGTGTGAATTATGACTCGGTTGATTCTGTGGTACTGTGTAGAGACCTAATCTTGTTTCTATCCATGAAATTTTTACATGCTACAGTAATTGAGTTGTGATCCATGTTAGGAACCATATTTAGGCTATATGCTAATTCTGTTGGGACACAGAGGTAATTTCTTTGGTCGAGTTATTTGCTTACATTGCTTTTATATGCTCAGTTATATTCAATAATTTACATATCATATCTCGGTTATCATTTGTTGTCACATCATATTCTTATCATTATTTGGGTTGTTTGGCATGAGATTTGTGAGCTCGAGAGACTAGAGAGATTTATGGCTGAGTTGGATCCTGAGGGCCGGATAGTGAGTAATACTGATGGGATCGGGCTGCACGCTGCATTAAGTGTTATTTATTCATAATGGGATCGGGTTGCACGCCGCAGCAAATACTATTTATTTATAATAGGATCAGGATGTATGTCTCATCATGAACTATTAATTCATGATAGAAGCGGGGTTACATGTCGCAATAGGTTATTATAGTGCCTGGGCAGGATCCGCCCCTCCGGAGTCTACACACCCAAAATGAGCGCAATTACTATTGATTCGTGATAGGATCAGACTACCGACCTCAGTAGGTACTGTATAGTGCTAAGTGATTGAGCGTGATGAGTGGTAGTGGTAGACTGTGATAATGAGTACTCTAAGAGTGTGAGTACATGAGTTTATCATTGTTACCCGCTGCATCTGACATGCATACTTGACATACATGCATAGAGGTGAATTTCCTCATGTTACACGATTTTGTGACATTTATGACTTCACATGTGCACATCAAAATGTAGGCATAGAGATGTACTTTCCTAATTTTATTTGAGATTGGATTTTATCTGTTGTTGAGTGTATTTGGGAAAAATCAAAGGTTTCTGACTTAGTCATATTTTGGTGATTTTGGTGAAGGATTTGGTTTTTACTGTTATGCTTGAGAATGACTATTTTTCGTAATTGTGAACTAGATGAGCGTCATATATCTGAGTTATTTTTTGTACCACTTTTATTATATTGTTATGAGTTATTGTTGGCTATTGGTGTTGGAATCTGACCTTTGTCTCAGCTCGTCACTACTTTTAACCTAAGGTTAGGTTTGTTACTTATTGAGTACATAAGGTTGGTTGTACTCATATTACACTTTTACATTTGGATGTTGATGTTGTTGTGTATGGCGTGAGCTGGCATTGAAGTTGTATTTGCGTTCTAGTCATAGCTGACTCTTGTTCTTGGTAGCTTTAGAATTATTAAAATGTTCATGTATATTTCAAACAGATGATGTATTTATTTTATACCAGCTTCGTAAACTCTAAATCTTAGAAATTCATGATTTGTGCTACCAGTTTTTATGAATTCTTTGTATAAAAGTTGAGTATGTTATTATTATTTCCCTCAGTAAATCTCAATTGGATTGGATTGCTATTAGTTGGCTTACCTAGTGGTTGGGTTAGGTGCCATCACCACTAGTTGCATTTTTGGGTCGTGAGAAAATGTCTAGTAGTGTCTTGCGGATGGGTATGATGATGTCCATACCTATCTTCGAGAGGCTACATGGCATTTAGGATAAAATTCTCATCTTTTTTTCCTTATCATGCGACATTGATTCAGCTTGAAGCATAACTCTTTAAATTCCTTCCACCCACTCGTATGTATATATGAGCAATTGGTATCACCTATACATCGACGGCTTTTGGATTCCATACATAAGGTGCGAGATGTATTTTCTGTGTTTTGGTAATGGGCCAGTTTGGAGGACTTAAGGTCCGACTTGGGACCATAACTTAGGCTCGGTAGTTTTAGTTGCGTGAGCATATGCTTTTTGACTTCTATGTCAGGTAGTGTCCCAATGAGTATAACTTATGGCTTGGTGAGTGGTTGGATGGCTATGTGATGAGTATGATGCAACTGTAGTATGCGTTCAAATGGTTTGGATGTGGCGAGAAGAGTTCGCTTGGGATGGGGAAAGGACTATTGGATGCTTGGATTCTGTCTCGATGTACTGTACAGTCTCGAGTTATGATCGTGTTGAGGGAACTTTTATGTCGTTTATTTGTGGAACAAAGTAGATGTTCATGTCTTATTGATGAATTTAGACCTAGGACGATTAAGTGATTGCGTAGAAGTAAAAGGGTAAAGAGAGATGCCAGTTTGAGGCTAAGCAGGTGGTTATCTCATGAGGGATGTTCTAAGGTTATGTGATTCTTATGTTGATTGAGCGGAGTTTATTCTACCAGTAGGTATAGATGTTGCGATCTGATTTTGGATTGGTTGAGAAAGTTGACTTGGCCATCACAAGGATAAATGCGAGTTTAGTAGATGAGTTGAGGTATTATATGGTTTGTGTTACATGAGCTTATGAAGGATTTAGTTGAATCTAACTACAGAATTGTGGCAGTAAAAGATTATGGGCATTGTGAGTTATCGAGTTTTTTTATCTATGGATTTGAGCCAAGTAGGGGAGTCTATTATCAATGATTTGATTGCATGATTATGTGTTGTACTAGTTTCAGTTTGAGGCATACTTGTGAATCAGATATGATTGTAGAGGTTGAGATTGAGCATGACTCGAGTAATGGAATTTCTAGATACGGGTTATTTTACACTCTATGGGAATATGCGAATCATGGAATGATTGAGTTGTTATTCGTAGAAGATGCAGTGCACATGGAGTAGAGATTTGCTCGATTGTGTTAAGGCAGGGTTTCTTGTTTAGGTGTTATCGTGCCAATGGGGCATAGGTCGTTTGGTCTGCTTGGGCGGTGCAATAGAGATTGTAGCAGAGTGGAGGACTCTCGTGAAGGTTCTGATGAATTCAAGATTCGTATTTGGCATTTGAGAATTTTTTTTTTGTTTTGTATATGGTTAGTATATGAGATTTATATAGGATGGTGTCGAGACTCACAATATTTCTATATCATTATGGATTCTACATTTTAGTATCAGGAAGGTAAAGGAAACAACTTTAAATTTACACAAGGTCTCTTCAGAGTGGCTGTCTCAGATACAAAGTAGATGTTCATGCATTGTTGATGAATTAAGACATAGGAATATTAAATGATTGCATAGTAGTTGTGGTTGTGAAAAGTGTAAATAGAGATGCCAGTTTGAGGCTAAGCATGTGGGTTATCTCATGAGGGATGTTTTGAGGTTATGTATTTTTATGTTGATTGAGGGGAGTTTCTTCTACCAGTAGGTATAGGTGTTGCGATTTGATTTTGGATTGGTTGAGAAAGTTGACCTGACTGTCACGAGGATAAATGCAAGTTTAGTATATGAGTTGTGGTATTATATGGTTTGCGTTACACGAGCTTATGAAGAATTTCGTTGAATCTAACTACATAATTATAGTAGTAAAAGAGTATGGGCATTATGAGTTATCGATTGTTTTTATCTATAGCTTTGAGCCAAGTAGGGGAGTCTGCTATCTATGATTTGATTGGATGATTATGTGTTGTACTGATTTTGGTTTGAGGCATACTTGTGAATCAGATATGGTTGAAGAGTTTGAGATCGAGGATGCCTCGAGTAATGGAATTTCTAGATACGGGTTATTTTACACTCTATGGGAATATGATAATCATGGAATGATTGAGTTGCTATTCTTAGAAGATGCAGTGTACATGGAGTAGAGATTTGCTCGATTATGCCAAGGTAGGGTTGCTTATTTAGGTGTTGTCATGCCAATGGGGCATGGGTCATTTGGTCTGCTTGGGCGGTGCAATTGAGATTTGAGCTGAGAGGAGGACTCTAAAGAAGGTTCTAATGGATTCATGACTCTTATATGGAATTGAGAATTTTTTTTTGTTTTGTATATGGTTAGTATCTAAGATTTATATGGGATGGTGTCGAGACTCACATTATTTCTATATCATTATGGATTCTAGATTTTAGTATCTGGAAGGTAAAGGAAACGACTTTAGATTCACAGATTGCCTCTTCAGAGTGGGTATCTTCATCGTGGTACTTAAGAAGGAACATAGTGACTTACAGCCCAAGGGCAGTGTGTTTTTATTCTAGAATCTCTTGTGGTGAGCTTGGGGTAAGGATCATGGTGGTCTGGCAAAGATAAGTGTCAATATAAGGATAATTCAGAAGGAATTTGGAGAAATAGGACAGCTTGGTAGTCGGTCAGATCAGCACGGTAATGAATATGATCATTTCTTTGGGTACTTATGATGTGGTGAGTCTCTACAGGTGTTTGGGGGCAATACTCTTAGATTTGGCAACCTGCGTGGCTTGGTTGAGTTAGAGATTTAGTTCTGATGGCTTGGTTATGTGCAAATGGGTTTCAAAGATTTCACGAATGTTTCTACCACAGTTTGAGATAGATATTTCCTACCGACATGAGGAGCATGTTGCATAGTGTGGTTTTCTACTATGTGAGATCAAATTGAAGGTTTCCGACTGATTAGGTATGTATTCTGCTGGTGACTGAGAGTTGATTATGACATTCCAAAGGGAATTTGCATCCCGTTTAAATTTTTTTAGTAACCTACAGACTTACATACATCGTATTTTGAGCTCGCGGGTGGTCTCAGAGGTAACCATTTTTCAAACAGGAGCAACCTTCGCTCTGGTTTTTGCTCATACTTTTTTCACTCCGATTCTCATTAGTTGCCTATCCTACCCCGTGATATCCAGCTACCTACCCTATAATACATTCGATACACTCCAAACCCTAAATCATAATTCCATCCGACATTACCCTTCATAAAGAACCTTTGCCGAAATTGGTGATCATTCTTATAACTAATCTATCTGCTTCATTCACCGGTGAATCTGGAACTACCCATGGCTAGATTCCTGTAAAACTAGGGATATGTAGGCAGCTCAAAGACCAGAGTTCGGCCTCTATTTTATAAAATATTTTTATTACTTTTTTGAGATATTTAACAAATAGCCTATTTGATCCTTAATATTTTTTGGACCTAACCCCTCAAACCAGCACAAATAACCCTCCAAAAATTGGCCTAATCCCCGTAAGCCCAATACATATCTGCCCGACCCAATACCCCTATCTAATCATGATCGTTGATCATTTTGATCAACGTTCCACAATCCCCTTACCATAATTAAACTTAAATACCCCTCCCCACAAACCTTCTCATTTCACTCCAGCACTCACCGTCATCATCTCCCTTTCTTTCTCAACTCTCCACTAAACCCTAGCTCTCAAGCGCCGCCACCGACGCACATCTCAGTCTGATGATGCTTCCTTGTCTTATTTGGCTAGCCTTGGCCTTCCACACACCATTGTTCCTTGATTTTGTGGATCTTGAGAAGATCTCGAAGAACCTAGTTGGTTCTGGTTCGAAACTCTGCACGTTTGCCTATCTCAGGCGATTTGTTCGATTGTGAGTGAGAACTTCTCTTTATTTTTTAACGGATCTTTGGGTTCTCGACATATTCTCTCATCTCTACTATTTTTTTATTTCCGAAAACCCTAGTCTATTGCTTTCAATTCTTCTCAGATCTTGATAGATCTGAGATGATTTGGGTATTATCACATGTTTTTCTCCAAAACCCCCTTACGTTACTTGATTATTCCGCTTCTTAATCACTTTTCTCAAACTCGGGTTCATCCGAAACTGCTTTTTTTAAAGATTTTTCTAAGTTATAAATGTTTAATATGTCATTTCTCCTTCACCTTAATTGATTTTTTGCACGAGTGTTCAAACTATTAATGATTCTATGTGATATACTGGTTTCTCCAATTTTTGCTTCAATTTTGAGTCTTTCAGTGTTATTAATCGTATAACTCATCCTATATTTTTTTTACTAACACGATTTTCCTTGGTCAAATCCAATGTTCAGTAGTTTTACCCTAACTCAGCCCTATTAGGATTCGTACCTAATTTTTTCCGACGAAGTTACATGTTTCTATGAAATTTTACTTAGTTTATTTTCTATTTATGGAAATTGATATATTCTTTCCAGAAATCAATATTACTTTGAAATTCTGGCTGATAGATGACTTTGTTAATGATTTGTATGCATAGACTTTATTTGTTTCCATGTTTATAACTTTAATTGGCCATCTCTGCCTTAATTGTTTGCCCGTATAACTTTGGGATTATTAGTGATTCTTTATTTGGTATGGTTTGGTCTTTTTTCCTTAATTAAACCTTTGTTGTTACCATTTGGCTAATGGCCCCTAATTAAAGGATTCTATTCTAAACTCCTTATGTGATTGGATTCTGATTGCCCTTAATTGTTGATTTCTGGTTCTTTTACCTTATTTGCTCTACTCTCGAACTGCTATATAAGCACTCTCATTCTGCTCCTTCAACACACAAACACACAGTTCAGTTTACACACACATATATTCAAACTCTCTCTTCTTTATTTGTTAATTGTGATAAATGTCGGTCTAGCCAGCTGAAAGTCAAGGCAAGATAGTGAAATTGCACCTGTTTTTTTTTTTTTACATTCTGCATTATCTTCTTTAACTGGTTTCTCTCTAGTTAAATTTTGAAACTTAACCTTATGTGTTCTGTGTCTATACATCCATGCTTGTTCCTGTACTAGTTACTCAATTTGTTTCCATGTTTACTACTTTAGTCAGCATGTTTAAATCCTTCCTTCTATTGTTAAATGTGTAGTCAGCATACCTAAGTCTCACTTGACTGTTTGATATTCTACTAGCATGTTTATACAACCCATGTTTACTCTCTTTTATTGGTGTAATAATATTTTTAATTTAGTTGTCTAGTATACTTGCTTGATCCTAATGAGTACACAATTTGTCTTCAATATGACTATGTCTTAATTGCTTCTTATCATGACTAGTTTGTTAAGTTTTTGAACTATTAGACTCATGTTTGTTCTGTACAGTTGTTTCACCATATGCTCCCCTAGACCATGTTGTATGTTTGAACTCTCTATATCCCAACCCCCTTGACCCCTATTTACAAAGCTGATTGCTAAATGATTGTGATTCTAAGCATTTTAAGACTGTGTGGTTGCTCTTCTCGGAATTGATCTCAAATTTTTTTCACTCTTAGTATTTTCTCTAAACTGTGTCTATTCCTGAAAACCTTTTTCACTCCTGAAGTTTATTTCATCACTGTTTTATGTCAATCACTCTCCCCTTACTCTTAGACTATTATGTTCTTCCCCTATGGTATGTGTACTGCTTAGGGATCCTTGAGATCTCTCTAAACTCTGGCATACCAGGGCTGGCCCTTCCCCACTTCACGCAATCAATCATCTACTTGATATAAGTCTTGGTGTGAGCACTGCCCGGGATCCCTGAGGTCCTTAGGGAACTATGACACACCAAGACACACTATTGGCTGTGATATCTTTGGCTTCTGAGACTATATTGAAGGCCTGGCATCACCTAGTTTACTTTGGGCCTGATTTAGACTCCCCATAATAAAGTTTCATTTACTTATGTAATTTATTTGATTCTGCTCTATGATAATATTATTTCTAAATAGATTTGTGGGCAACTAGTAAAAATGGAAGGGTTCATAAATGATTTTTGTGGGAACTGAGTAGAAATTATGTTTTTAGGTTCATATATATGATCTGCAGTAGAAATCATGCTCTTAGGTTTATATATGAATTTCCTGCTTTGGGTTGATATTGTGATAGAAATCATGCTTTAGGTCTGTATGCTATAAAACATGTCATATGTCTATGTTCTTTGCATTAGAAATCCTGCCTTAGGATATTCACGCTTACTGGCTCTGCATATTAGAAAATATGTTATAGTTCATCATTTTAATTTCTGATTCTACATAAGTTATTATCACCTGGAATTTTGTCATTAAACTACTGCTATAATCACGCTTATAAAATGACCATATAGAAATCCTACTTTAGGACTCTATTTATATAGAAAACCTGATTCATCCAAGAAGGTACTAGTGAATAGCAAAGTCAGAGCCTTAGAGCAAGAAAGTGGGGCTAAGGATGCTAAGATTGAAAGGCTGAAGAAGAAGTTTGTTGAGGTGGAGACTGAGAGAGATGCTCTCAGAGTTGAGCTGGAAAGAGAAACGGAGAAAAATAATGGCATTATTCAGTATATGCTGGAAATCCTCCAATCCAAAAACCAAGCACGTAGTTCTTTCCAGCCTTAAGCTACCTAGCCTAGTGTAGATCAACTAGTGACCCAGTTCGGGATTTTTTTGTTATTGTTCATATTTCCAGTATTTTCATTTCTTCTTATGCTTTGTATCAATCATCAATGAAATTCACTGTATTTTGCTCTAACTATTTTTATTTATTTCTTTGATGGTTAAAATTCTTAGCTTGATCTATGATGATTAATACATGTTTGTATTTGAAGTAGCCCGGTGGCCATGAGTAAGTTCTAAAATCTGGTTATCTTACATTTTTTATGCAATGTTTCGATGATGCCAAAAGGGGAAAAAGGTTGTGCTTTACACTTTGAACAATGATGTTTATAACCTAATGTACCTGGCCCTTTATGATAAGTGATAAAAGGAAAAAATGTTTCTATCATTGTGTTGATGTTGAGATGATTCAAAACAGGGCTTAAGCATATGAAAAAGTAAAGAGTTTCTCATCATTAAAAGGGGGGATTTGTCGGTCCAAGTGAAGGTTTGTTTTGAAGATTGACAAAGGAAGCTCAGGCATAAACTAGGTCCATCCCTATAGACACAGGCAGATTCCAGCAAGTGAGATGCACATGAATGAGATAACTTTACTTGGTATTTTTGATATCTCCTGATCAAAAAGGTTTCATAATTGATAAGGAGAAGAACTTCTTACTCAAAGAGAACACTATCTAAGATAAGGGAGGAGTTAGAGGTTGAAGTGAAGAATAGCATTACAACTGTGGTTATTTCTTCATCTACAAACTCTATATATTGTAGGATGTTCCCATTTTATAGGTATGCACAAATGCATAAGTTAAACATGGATTAAGAGCAAAATATCAAGGCATTTTGCAAGCAGTTTGTGTGTGATTAAAGTGTGAAAACCTGAAACTATATGAACCAGATAAAAGAACTAGTTCCAAGTGTCTCTCTTTTATTCTAGTTCAATTGTAGTAGGTATTTTCATATTGTACCTTTTAGCTTTATCTAGAGGTAATTGTAATAGGTACTCAGAGTATTCAAGTTAGAGTTAACATAAAGTTGTCGCAATAGTTAGAGGTTGTTTGTCACAACGCGATTAGAGTTAATCCTAGGTCTACAAAATCGTTTTGTAAATGCAATTTTTGGCTTAGTGATTTGGTAGAGAGTCGGGGGAAATCCTACTGAGAAGTAGGTCATGGTTTTTTCATCTATTTAGCCAAGTGCTTTCCATGTAAAATACTTATGTTCTTTACTTTCCGCATTTACTATTTAAGCAATAGTAGGATAAGGAACACTTAGAAGAACCAGGACTTTCCATAATAAGTTTAAGCAAAAAATTAGAAACCTCACAGATCACCCACCCACTCCCCCACCCCCTTGTGTGGTACTGAAGTTAAAACATTAGCTCTATAGCATGATTTAGATTTGAAACAAGGGTAACAGACTCCTAAATGCCTTTTAGCTTCTCGTTCATATTATGTGGTGCACAACACATCTATAAACAAGACACGACTTGTAGACTCCCTATGGTAGAACTGTGTTGATACCAAGTTTGCCATGCCCCAAACCTGGACGTGGCAATCATTCGATGCCACACTCGGCCTGAGCTTACCACTTTGTAGCTATGAACTCTAGAGGGGTAGCCCTCAACCTAGGCCGATGAGGCCTCCATTAACATCTACTGATATATACAAACTATACATGATTTGTCTACAAACCTCTAGAGATAGTTGAACTGTGTCATGGTCGGGACAGGGCCTCGACCTACCCATCAAACCTGTATATATAAAATGTACTCCAAGGTCTAGACCTGCTAACTCTGCGGAAGTTGAGTTTATCAACCAAGCTGATTTTTGGCTCTGTCTACTGGGAAGGTCTGTTCAGTTGTCTATCAGGACCTATAGGCATGAAATGCAGCATCCCCAGCAAAGAGATGTCAGTCCTAAATAATGTACTGAGTATGTAAGGAAACAGAATAACTGAAAGCTTAAACTGAACTAAAGATATAATAACTAAATTTAACTGGGAGTCAATTATAATTTGAAGATATGCTTACATGTAGATACTGACTCAACTCTCTCCATATAGTATCTAAAATAATTGTTTGACCCTATATGACTCAGTATGTGTAACTGCTCTGCCATAGTAGGCTTGCTCATAGGCTCTTAGCCATACTAGGCTCAGTATCTCGGCCATTCTGGGCTTACTCATAGGCACTTAGCCATAATAGGCTCGATATATAACTTACCATCTCATTACAGGTTGCCCAAGAGGGGCCTGCCTATCGATTATAGCTCAGTGGTGGTAAAAATACTGTAATATTGTGTATATATATAGACCCTCTACTCTCTTGGCTGAAAAACAATGCTTGACTGAATAAGAAGTCCCAATAAGGCTGAAAACTATAACATATGAGACTATGATAATGAGAATAAATTCATAAATGCGAACTTCTCTTTATGTCTCGTTATCAAACACATGTCGTTATAGGATCATGCCAAAATAAAAAAAAGGTTTAGCCTTAACATACCTTATCACAATACATCCAATAACCACGTTAAATTCGTCTCATTGCACCTTAGTCTACAACAATGATAACAATAATATAATCAAGTTATGGAAGGTACAACTATTGCATAATGGACGACACGCCTTATTTTATAATAAAACGGGGCAACCACTGATCAGTTTGGTAGTTAAGGGAAACCAACTATTGTGCAACCATTGATTAGTTTGGTTTTACCGAGCTCCACGTGGCCGAGTATAATTCTACCAACCCTTATGATGGTCGGGTACGTTTTTACCGAGCCTATTACGGTTAGGTACAATATGATGATGATTATGATGCCCACAAAGGCATATGTTTTAAAAGTTTATGTATATATATATATATATATATATATATGTATGTGTCATGCATTTCATATTAGTAGCCCTTAGAGGAACCCAGAGGTTACAGGTTGTATATTCTCCATCCCTATTTACATTATTTTTCATACTTATGCTTTTCTTCCTTGCATACTCAGTAATTTATTTGCACTGATGTCCTTTTTTATTTGTAGACACTACATGTCGTGTTGTAGGTCCTGATAGATGGGTAGATGCATCTCCCTCACCAACTAGGCTCTCAGTTCAACAGCAATTGGCGAGATCCCTTCTTCGGACTTACTGTGGCCATGGTATGCATTTTTATTATAGATATTATGGATATGTTCGGGACCTGTTCTAGCAATGTTGCACAACTTATGTTCTTTAGAGTCTCATAAGCAAGTGTCGACCCATGTATAGTTTGGTATGCCTTGTCGGCTGATTTTTGTTGTATAGTCTTTCATAGCAGCATGGTAGCCCGTACCTTATATATAGTTTCTTGACTATCTGGTCATCCTATGTTATGTATGTTCATTCCATTATCTTTCATTTTTGGTTGTACATGATCCATGTCTACCATTTATATTGATCTCGCCGGCCCTTAAAGATAATAAGGAAGGTTGGATAAAATGCACGTTGGTGCTTGACAAGTATGGACTGGGTGCTAGTCATAACCCTCTAGTTTGACTGATGAAACTTTAAAGTTCATTCAGGAAGACGCTTCCCTAAGCAAGAAATGTGAGCAGAGTTATGCTTAAGGGACTAACTATGCTAGTTACACTAGATTCCACCCTCACTCGTATCAAATTTCATTATCCCTGGTATGGAAGGGTTACTACAAGGCGATTAAGAGTTAGTGAAGATGTGAAAAGATGACAAAGATGAAGAGGTAACTATGGACTAGTAAAGGAAGAGCACGGTAAAAAGGCGAAAGGGGTGAAATTGCATTTATTCATATCTTAAATATATGTTATGAATCTAGAACGTTATACAAACACGATGGCGGGGAGATGCGGTAAGGGTTCCCTCCCAGGATGTTATGGATAAATAAGTGCGAATGAACACTTGATATATAAGGAGCCGGTGCGAGAGGTAAGTTAAGACTAAGGAAACAACCCAAGAGAAATTACACATAATATAGATAGGATAATGGACCAACGAGTAGTTAGTAGTTGATTCAGGAAGAGCCTAGTTATGTCTAGACAAGAGGATATAAATAAATCAACATATCGTGCAAGATAAACCTAGTGAACCCCAGCATAGGGAATTCAGTCTCTCAGATACAACATCGTAATCCTTGAAAAATATTCAGATGGGAGTTGAGGTAGTTATAGTTGCTGTAAAAGTGTTACGGAAATAAAAGTGAGTGCCACGGGGGAGAAAAAAAATTGAGTTTATAAGTAACCCTACGAGAACAATGGCACGAAGGTATGTAACTAAGGATATTTATAGGTGAGTAAGAACATCAAAAATTCCGTATGGTATATGATGTGATAAGCTCACAGCTTTACAAGAGCGAGAGAGTCTTCACTAAGTGCTACAGGGAAAGACTAGCTGAGGAAATAAGGAAGAAGGTTTCAACCTAAGCATAGTGACCTAAATAAATAATGGTCTAGTAATAACAGTCTCACTACAACATCTTATGTACTCTATAAGAAAGTGGAACCTATCATGACTATGCAACGGGAAGTAAAGTCCAAAGTAGTAGTCGAGATCATATAATTTGCACAAAATTTAAATATATGTGGGAACTAAGATAAGCTATGCATTCATGCAACAACTGGAAAAATGACCAGGAAAAGTAATTGCTTACTTTTAGCGAAAGGTGAAAAGGCACGAAAGGAATTATTCAATCAATGACACAGAGTTAGTTATGTGATGAACGCACTTAAGATTTCGGAGTGTTATCCATGCAGCATATACATTGACAATGATACAGCCACTCAATCCTTCCAAATACTCAACACTCGGCACTCGGCACTCGGCACTCGGCACTCGGCACTCGGTAGGTCCCTGCACTCACTGAGGATGTGTATAGACCCCGGAATAGATCCTTCAGTCCAAGTGCTACATCAAGCCAATCGTGGCATAAATTAGTAAAACATGTTACGGCGTACAGCCTGATCCCATAAGCATCCTCACCATGAGGCCTCCGGCCTCACTTAGTCATCAATCTCTCCAGTCTCTCGTAATCTCAATGTGATGAAATATCAACCCAAAAATAAAAAAAATTATGTATCAATAAATAGTAATAGAGACTGAGATATGATAGGCATATGAATCTGTATGACTGAGTATTTAATGCAATGAAAGCATAGAGCTCAACGGCTAAAATGACCTTAGTGGGTCCCAACATGATAAGCATGTAGCCTAGACGTGGAATTTAGCATGGATCATAGCTCAATAGCTCAAGTACGTAGAAATTTTATGGTTACAGGTAAGATAAGGTAACTACACAATACCACAGAAATAACAGAGTCACAATTCACATGGTGCACGTCCACACACCCATCACCTAGCATGTGTGTCACCTCAACACTAATCATATAATACTCTCAGCACTAAGTTTAGAAGTGTTACATACCTCGAACAAGCCGATTCCAATACCAAGAAAGACACGTGATTCTCCAAAAATTACATCCCGTGCTTACCGGCCTCAGAATGATTGAAAACTAGCTAGAAGAAACTCAAATAAATCAAATAATGCCTAAAGAAACAATTCCTATGATAAAGATCCAATCACTAATAAATAGCAAAAAATTAACCAAAAATTCAAAACTCGAGCCCACTCCTCAGAACCCGACAAAACTCACAAAATCCGATAATCCATTCAATTACGAGTCCAACCATACTAGGACATCATCTTTTCATGTCGAAGACACAGTTTTGATTCTCGTAAGGGAAAGGTACACATTCCCAGCCATCCCAACAAATTATGGAACAAGCAACGGCTTTCGTGTGAAATTTTTTTGTTGGGTCTCGCTTGCACATTTTTGGGTTTGGGGATTCACTCAATTCCGAGTCCAAATCAATGTTCAAAACTCAAAAATTTATTTTATAAAATTTTAGGTTAACCCTCAATCAAATGGCAAAATATAAACATAGATTCATGCTGTAAAATCAAAATTGAGTAGATAATACTTGCCCTAGTCCACATGGTAAAAATTGCTTCAACAATCACCTCAATTCGAGCTCCATTGCTCCGAAAATGCAAAATTAGCCGAAACCCTCGAAATAGGATACTTTATACTTCTGCCCAGGCAACATTTCAGTCAGACGCAGGAAATCCATTGCTTTAGCGATGAACAAAATATAATGCCACCAAAATGCTATATGCGATTGTGTACAAAGAACTTCGAACGCGAAGAAGAAGCAGTCACTGCCTAACTCAGTCAACCACACTACGCGAACATGTGCAGGCTTAGGCGAACGCGATGCTCAAGTTGCAGCAACCTACACGAACGCGTCTGAGGACTCACGAATGCGACGAACAATATCTCCGAGACTTCAAAAAACTCTATGTGATCTTGATCCATACCCCGCGATCGCGATTAAGGAAACAAAATATTTTGAGTTCTGCAAAAATAGCAATGAAAAATGAAGGAAAACTAATTTGAACTCAATCTAAAACACGCTCGAGCACCTCAAAACACATCTAAATATACCAACAAGTCCCATAACATATTACGAACCTCAATGAATCGCACCTCAATTCGAACTTGATGAATTTTGAACTTTTCAACTTTCAAAACTCATGCCGAAACATAGCAAATCAATCCGGAGTGAATCCAAATTTTTCATACAAGTCCAAAATGACATAATTAACCTATTCAAATTCCCGGAACCACTACCCGATCCAATGTCAAAAAGTTCACTCCCGTTCAAACATTTCAAAAATCCAACTTCTCTCCATTTCAAGCAAAATTCAACTATGGACCTCTAAATAACAATCCAATCACGCTCCTAAGTACAAAATTACCAAATGGAGCTAACGGTCCCATCAAAACTCCAATCAGAAGTCAAATACTAAAAGGTCAAACTTGGTCAATTCTTCCAATTTAAAGCTTCCTAGTTGATAATAATTCTTTCAAATCAATTCTGAATAACCTGAAAAACTAAAACTGATAATTCACATAAGTCATAATACATCATACGGAGTTACTCATGCCCGTAAACTACCAAGTGAAGCGCAAATTTTCAAAATAACCTGTCGGATCTTTACCATACATATGTTTAAATTTTCTAAAACTAGGTTAAATATATCATCATGCCACCTGCAGCCATAAACTAGATAAAGGTGTCATGACTGGTAGATCTTTTTGAAAGATTTTCTTGTGCGTAAATTTCAAGTTGAAATTTATCTTGAACTTTGTCCGGGTTAATTTCCATGTACTTTATGATTTTTATTTCCTTTTATCCCAGTGATTTTCCTTTTCGGTTACCTCTTAGTTTTTTATTTGCCGTTTTATTATTTTATATTTTCTCTATTGTATTATTTTATATGTGACTTCTCTAGCAAGAACATTCAAAAAAGAGTCTCAAAAATTTTTAAATTATATAAAATAAGCATTCCTATTAATATAGAGTTTATGAGTTTTTTATGTTTTTAAATCCGAAAAATTTGGGTCTTAATGGGAATTTTGGATTGAGATTAAAAAAAATCATCTTTTATTATTGTATCATAAAAATTTGTGTTGTTCTATAGTTATTAAATATAATTTAAATCTTTTTACTATTTTATTATGATAAAAAATTCTTAACATTGCTTAAATAAATATGAGATTTATGATTTTGATTTTTTTTTGTTTGGATGGTTGTTATATATCGTTTCATAATGTATCGTATTGTATTGTATTGTAATGTACTGTATCGTTTGAAGAATACTATGTTTGGATGGATTGTGTCATTTGGTCGTCGTTTTATGGTATCACGCACTAGTAATATAATAAATAAACTTATGATATTATAAAAGAATTATTATACAGTATATAAAAAGGTAGGGTAAATGATAAAATATAATTATTTGATAATAATGAATGGTGAGATTAAGAGAAAAAGACAAGATAATGATGTGACTACACCAAATTGGTCGTTACATAAAGTGGCACATCTCATCGTTACGTAACGACGAATTTAACGATACGATACAATAACATTTGAGTAACAATCAAAATAAATATTATATTTAAAGTAACAATACGATACGATACAATAGGTAACAATCATAAAAAAGTTGGGGTATAATTTATATTGAAGATATTTTTTAAAATTCTCTTATTTTAATTTATGTAATTTCCTTATTGAAGATGTTATCTTACTTGTGTAAATTTATTTTTAATAAAATAAAAAAATATGTAATTTTCTAGAAAAAATATTGATTTTACTTGTGTTATTATAATATGACTCCTTATTTAAAATACTAACTATGTTCGTTTTTTAAATCTGAGATGTAAATTTTATATTTATAAATAAAAAATAGGGCATCTAACAGGTTGACCAAAATAAACTCAAAAAAATCAAATAAATATTCCTAATAAATTCTGTATTAGCCATTATAAGGTATACATTCAACGAAATTATGGCACCCACCACCTTCAAATTCTAAATTTGCGCCTCTGTATAGCTTACGAGATTAAGAAAGTGGATTAACGGTGCACTACATATAAGGGTTTCATTACATTATATTGATACTAATTCAGATTGATAATAAGACTTTTTGTCTCTCTGTGCTCCTTTACTCTCTACTATATTTTTTTTACTCTCTGTGGGATTGTTCAGAAGTTATTCTTCCAAATTGGCTTCTTAAGTCTTCAGAATTATACTTCGACTCTTAAATCATTCTGCCAAATGACCCCAAATAGATAATTAAATATTAACTATATATTAACACTTTGCACTATGTATGTCCAAATTAAATGAGACAAGATATTTAAAAGATTGTGTGTAACTGTAACATAGTACATTCTTCAGCTTGCTACCTTGGTATGTTGTTTAGCTTGCTTTCATGAAAAGACCTACTTATTTACTTACATATAAAAACTGCATCTATTTTGGAAGTCAATCATTCCATAAAATCTTATGTTATAAGCCTTCTTTTGCATTAATATTCAAGTATCGAAACCAACGGTTAGAAAACTTTAGTATCATTGAAGAAGCAAATGCATAATATTTTTAGTAGACAAATATCAACACTAGATTAATGTTGGATAAGCACGTGAACAAAGTCTTACATAAAATTAAAAGAAGAAAAATAAGGTGCTTATAAGGTCGGGTCAATGACACAAATGACCTTGAAAGGAGCTTGTCGTGAACTTTTGACCTTTGAGGTAGATCACCTGACCAACAAGAAAACTTCAAATTTAATAAGTTTTTTCCATGAGCAATACTTTTGAATTTTGACATTTAATGATTGTCCACCAGTTAGCTGACTTGCCCCAAAGGCCAAAAGTGAAAGGCCAACCCTTATGATGTCCTATCTCTGTATTTTGGAAAAAATTATCCCCAAAGCAGACAAATCACATAATGTTAAGAGTATCTTTAGGCTATTTTAGCCCCAAAATAGTACTAGTTCAACTCTTTATCAAAAGCAGAACCTCCGAAAGTAACATAATTGCATAGCAAACTTCTACCAAAATTACAAGGAAGGGGATAGAAGAACATAGTCACGACCCGGAAATCCCACATTCGAGATCGTGGTGGTGCCTAACATTTCAATTTGCTAGGAAATCCAACGTCAGAGTAATTCTTTATAAATTTTAACCACTTCAAACAATTTAACCAAATAAATAAAAATGAACCTAAAATGATGCACGAAATAACATAACAATCCGATATCTAGTAGAACTCGGATCTGGAGCCACAAGTACACGAAATTCTAGAGGTTCTACAATAGAATCTAAAGTAGATACAACTGTATCGAACAAGATGAACAGTAAAATAAGGAAAGGGGAAGGGTATGTCAAAGTCTGTGGATGCCAGCAGATCTGCCTAGAGTCTCCAAATGCTCATCCGAGTTGATGTGCCTCATGGAACAGTTGGGACCAGTACCAAAATCTGCACCAAAAGTGTAGAGTATAGTATGAGTACAACTGACCATATATACTCCATAAGTATCAAGCCTAACCTTGACAAGGTTGTGATGAGGCTATGACAGGACAGCCATGTAATTAAACATATACAGACGAAAAATATACATATAACATAACAAATGATAAGGAATTAATATGTACTAATGGGAGGGGGCATGCGAAAGGGGTGCAAGATACGGTAACTACAACAGGGAATGATAACAAGAAACAATCAATAAACCTTCAACCAACAAAACAAATAAATATAATGAATAAAACTGCAAAGCATCACCCTTCGTGTTCTTACTCTCAGTCTCACCATGAAACAGTAATAAAGGCACGGCATCACCCTTTGTGCATTTACTCTCAATCTCTTCATAACATGATAAATACGACACGACATCACCCTTAGTGCTTTTACTCTTAATTTTATCATGAATCAATAAATACGGCACGGCATCACCCTTCGTGTTTTAACTCTCAAATGCGGCACGGCATCACCATTCGTACTTTAACACTCTCCCTTACTATATAACAGTGAATATATATCAACAGGGTGATAGAATAAATAAGAACAAACCTTACGTCAATAATGGTTCTACAATACCAACCTTAACTTCACAAACCATACTCAAATTACCACAAATAGCCCATAAATGCTGAAAGAATGATCAATTTAGTAATTAGCTAGTCTAGTCATGGATATCATGATCGAAGAAAGCAATAAATTACAAGAAACAAGTTCCACCCGCATTCTTTAACCCAAAAATAATGCATAAGTACTCGTCATCTCATATATACTTTGTAGCAAACATGTAAACAAGTAGCAAATGGGCAAACAAGTCCTAATCCATCAAGTCAAGGTTAACCAAGACACTTACCTCGCTTCAAAAATTGACTCAAAGCTCTACCGGCACCTATCCTCTAGAATTCGTCTCCAAACAACTCGTATCTAACCACAATTGACTCAATAATGTCAAATATTGCTAAAGGAATCAATTATAATGCATAAATTTAAGATTTCCACACTTTTCCCCAATCGACCTCAAACCCACTTGGTGAAAACCCGGGGTCCGGACCAAACTCCTTATACCCATTCACCCCCGAGCCTGATTGTGTAATTAGTTTTGGAATCCGACCTCAAATCGAGGTCTAAATCCCGAGTTTGCAAAAACAAAACCCCAATTCCTCCTAAATCCCTAGTTTTCTACCATGGAAGATGTGATGACCCAAAAGGTCATCACTTGTGTTGCAAGTAAATTCAATATTCCCATGTCTAAAAAAACCTCCTTTTTACCTCACCTTGATTTGCGTGTGTGGTCCGGACCTATATCCGGAAAGCCTTCTATGTGAAAATATGAGAAATAGAAATTTTTAAAGTTAAAAATTTGATTATGGTTGACTTTGGTCAATATTTTAAGCAAACAGATATGGATCCGTGTTCTGACGATACCGGACGGTCCGCAGTAAAATATGGGACTTGGGCGTATGCCCGAAATGAATTTCGAGGTACCAAGCTTTAGAAATCAATTTTTGAAAAAAATTATTTTACTGAATTGTCTAAGAAATGAAGAAAAAAATTAATGTTTGAAACCGTTGTTATCGAGCCTGTATTTTGGTTACGCAGCTCAGTACAAACTTTTTATAGTATTTGAAGGATAACTGTGAAATTTGATAAAAAAAAATAGAGTTTATTTGACGTGAGTTGGACTTTCGGTTGAAGAGTTATGAACTTTGAGAGTTCTTGATGAAAATGATGAGTTTTGAGGTTTAATTCATGATTTTACAGGTTAAAAATGATGATGTGATTGCACGACTAGGTCCATATTTGTAACGACCCGGTCGGTCGTTTTTGGAATTTATGCCTTGTTCCCCCATTAACTGCTTTTCCTAAGTCCATTTCTGCTATTTGGTTTGCCGGGACCTTCGGTATTAGGATTCGGAGTGTTTTGGGACACTTAGTCCCTAAATAAGAGCTTAATAGTTGGAAAATGGTTCGTAGTCGGAATAGTGTGAAGACGACCTCGGAATGGAAATCCGATGGTTCCGTTAGCTCTGTTAGGTTATTTCGGGGTTGGGAGCGTGTTCGAAATGTAATTTGGAGGTCCGTAGCTCATTTAGGCTTAAAATGCCGAAGTTTGAATTTTTGAAATTTCCGGTCTCGATAGTGAGTTTTTGATTCGAGGGTCGAATTTGAATTCTGGAAGTTTTTGCAGCTCCGTCATGTCATTTGGAATGTGTGTACAAAATTTCAGGTCATTCGGATGAGGTTTGGTTTGGTTATTGATCGATAGCGTATTTTGGATGAATTTGAAGTTCTTAGGCTTGAATCCTTGATTTAATCGGGTTTCCGGTGTTGTTTGAGATGTTTTGAGGATTGGAATAAGTTCGAATAAGGTATTAGATGGTATTGGTGCTTTTGGTTGATGTCCTGGGAGCCTCGGGATAATTTCGGATGGCTAACGGGGTAAATTTCTAAGTTTTGTTGCAGCTGATATTATTTCTTCTGGTATTTCCGCTTCTGCAGCTTGGGAACTGCAGAAGCGGCGCCATATAAGCGTCTATGTCACCGCATAAGTGGAATTTGCCCCACCTCAGGAGAACCGCAGAAGCGGTCTCCTTTCCGCATAAGTGGAACCGCAAATGCGGTTACTGGTCCGCAGAAGCGGACTTTGGTCCCATTAGTTGAACCGCAAAAGCGGTTGATTCTTCCGCAAAAGCGAGACCGTAGAAGCGGTCCCTGGGCCGCAAAAGCGAAAACCACTGTTCTGAAAAGTGAAAAATTCGAGGGTTTATTTCAAAGTTGGAAAAATCAATTGAGAGCTCGGGAGACGTCGATTTTGAGTGGGTTTTGAAGAGAAGATCATTGGGTAACGTTGCTTTGATCCTTTCTAGTTATATTTCATCAATTCCTAGTTAAATCAACTATTAGAATTCAAATTCAAGGTCAAAAATTGGAAAAAATGGGTGAAACTTCTTAGACTTAATTATGTGATTTTGAGTGGGCATTTGACCTCCGATTTGGGAAATTTTTATATGGGTAGACTCGTGAGAGTACGAGGGTTCTGAAAATGTAAAAATTATTCGATTCCGAGACGTTGGCTGGAGGGGCATTTTGGCCATTTTACCTATTTTCGCGCCCTAGCTTTAATTTTAATAGTGAAATCAGTTGTTTACAATATTATTTACGATATGTAATTGTATTTGGGGTCGGATACTCATGGCAAAGGCATCGTTCCTTAGTTGATTTTGCACCGGTTCGAGGTAAGTGGCTTGCCTAACCTTGTGTGGGGGACTTCGTCCCTTAGGATGTGATAATTGGTAATTGGATGCCTTGTACGTGAGGTGACGAGCGCGTACTTGAGCTAATTGTTAAAACCCGAATTTTTACTTAAATACTTGAACTGGATTTTCTTTCATATTTGCTTTATCCTACTTGCTATTATAGCCTGTGCTAGTGTAGAAGAGCACGCCTAATTGATTCAAATTGCCAAATTGTTTAAATTGCCTTAACTGTGATTACGTGGAGCATGTTAGGCCAGTATTATTTGTTGCCTTGTATTGTTGTACTTCAATTTCGGAATATTTCTTTGATTTTGGTTGCGCATTTACATTGGGACTACGGATGTGGGATTCCGGGAGCTCCCCCCTTGTTTGTTTACTTTGGGACTACGGGTTCGATTCCCGGGAGATCACCCTGCACTTTTATTTTGGGACTACGGGACGGTATCCCGGGAGATCCCCCAGCACTTTCATTTTGGGACTACGGGACGGTATCCCGGGAGATCCCCCAGCACTTTTATTTTGGGACTACGGGACGGTATCCCGGGAGATCCCCCAGCACTTTTATTTTGGGACTACGAGACGGTATCCCGGGAGATCCCCTGCACGCTGATGATTGGACTACGGGACGGTATCTCGTAGATCCTTTGATATTGATATGAGATTTGGACGACGGGACGATTTCCCGAGAGATTCATTGGACAGTTGAGGAAAGGGCTGCGGGATGGTATCCTGGGAGACCCTTGTTGGCATTCTTGTTGCAATTTAGCTGTGTTTACTCTGCGTTTCTGTTCTGTCTTTGTAGTATTATTATTTCATTGAGCTGTCTAATTACACTGCTGCGTTCATTAGTTTCGTTGGATCTCTACACTGTTAATATTTTGCTGCTATATTATTTTTGCCTCAGTAGGGCCCTGACCTTTTCTCGTCACTACCAACCGAGGTTAGGCTTGGCACTTACTGAGTACCGCTGTGGCGTACTCAAGCCTCTTCTGTGCATACTTTTCATGTGCAGATCCAGGTACCTCTATGCAGCCGCATTATCAGTAGTTGCAAGGAGCATTTCGGAGACTTGAGGTATATTTGCCGCGTCTGCAGATCGGAGAGTCTCCCTCTCACTCTACCCTTTAGTTAGCTAGATGCTATTCTGTTCTTCCTTGTTATTAACTTTTCAAATGATTAGAGCAGTGTTATGTATTATTCTTAGCGTGTGTTGCCCGTGGGTTTCCGGGTCTTGGGGATGGTTTCAGAATTTAAAGTATTAAAGTGTATGTGCCAGGCGGCAACTGTATACATTACTCGTGTTACTTAGCTTTGATTTTAAATTTCGTAAATGTTATTACTTCCGCAATATGTTAGGCTTACCTAGCCGTGAAGGCTAGGTACCGTCATGACATGTTCACAATTGGTGAACTAGGGTCATGACAAGTTGGTATCAGAGCTCTAGGTTCATAGGAGTCACGGGACACAGGCCGGTTTATTAGAGTCTCGCTGATTAGTACTGAGACGTCCGTATTTATCTACGAGAGGCTATGTAACTGTTTAGGAAAATCTTCATTTCTTTTGAATTCCTTGTCGTGCAATATCTTGACACCAATTCTAAACTTTTGTCTTTTATTCTCTCACAAATGGTGAGGACACGTGCTACACGAGAGTACCAGGCACATGCGCCCCCTGCTGCCGCCGTCAGAGGCCGTAGCCGGGGTAGAGGTCGAGGACGCGCTCGAGGTACAACCACAGCACCCGCGCGCGCTGCCGCTGAGGTACCACCAGCAGATCCAGTTGGATCACAGGCACCTGGTACACCTACTACAGCTAATACTACTCTAGCGCTCCAAGAGACCCTAGCTCAGTTCATGAGCATGTACACTACTTTGGCTCAGACGGGGTTGCTTCCCCTCACTGCAGCCACATCTCAGGACGGGGGAGGGGCCCAGACTCCCGCAGCCCGCACTCCTAAGCAGAGAGTGCCAATGGAGTAGGTCCCAGAGGTTATTCCTGTACCGCCTGCAGCACCAGCACAGCCCGGAGATGGGTCAGCTGTCTATGAGGACGAGTAGCGTAGGCTAGAGAGGTTCAAGAAATATGATCCCCCAGTGTCCAGTGGCCTAACATAAGATGACGCCTTGGGATTCCTGGAGGAGTGTCACCGTATTCATTGCACTATGGGATAGTGGAGTCTAGGGGTTTCTTTCACCGCCTTTCAGCTTCGGGGAGCTGCCTATGATTGGTGGCGTACTTATGAGTTAGACAGTCCAGTCGAGTCTGCCTCACTGACTTGGACCCAGTTCTCCGACATGTTTATGAGAGAGTTTTTTCCCCAGAGCCTTAGGGATTCATGGCGTGTAGAGTTAGAGCATTTGCGCCAGGGTGCTATGACAGTCTTAGAGTATGCCATCCGTTATACCAGGTTGGCCAGAAATGCACCGGCTTTGGTTGCCACAGTTAGGGAGAGAGTTTGGAGGTTTATCGAGGGTCTTATTCCACCCATCCGGTCCAGCATGGCTCGAGAGTCAGAGATGGATATTCCTTACCAGCAGGTAGTGAGCATTGCTAAGCGGATTGAGGGTATGCTTGCCAGGGAGCGAGGGGAGAGGGAGGCCAAGAGGTCTCGAGAGTCGGGTCACTACTTTGGTGCCCGTACTTCCTCGCTGGTCGTTATGGTAGGGGTTATTCTGGTCGCCCTGTTCATTTAGCCTTGCCAGCAGCCGGTAGTACTCCAGCTCTACCAGAACCTCAGGAGCCTTATTATGTGCCTCCAGTTTCTAGCGCGTCTCCTGTGTGGGGTACCTCCAGAGGTCAGTCCAGCGAACCTAGCTCCAATCAGTCACTGCCACCACGTCCTCCCATAGCTTGCTTCGAGTGTGGAGATACACGTCACGTGGTTAGGGACTGACCCAGACTTGGTAAGGGTGCATATTTACAGAGTGCTCAGCCACAGCGTGCTTCTCAAATTCTCAGGCTATGGTTCCAACTCTCATTGCTGCCCCACCTACCCAGCCAGCCAGGGGCGGAGGATGGGGAGATAGAGGTCGCCCTCGTAAGAGGGGTTGGGCCAGGTATTATTGCATTCCTGCTCGCACCGAGGCGGTTGCCTCCGATTATGTCATCATGGGTATTATTCTGGTTTGTCACAGAGAGGCATCGATTCTATTTGATCCCGGGTCTACTTATTCATATGTGTCCTCTTATTTTGCTTCGAATTTGGGTGTGCCTCGGGATTCTTTGAGTGCCCCCATTTATGTTTCTACTCCTGTAGGAGATTCTCTTGTTGTGGACCGCATGTACCGGTCGTGTTTGGTTACTATTCGTGGTTTTGAGACAAGGGATGATCTATTATTACTCGATATGGTTGACTTTGATATTATTCTGGGCATGGACTGGTTGTCGCCCCATCATGCTATTCTTGATTGTCATGCCAAGACCGTGACAGTGGCTATGCCAAGTATTCCACGTATTGAGTTGAATGGTACCTTAGATCATACTCCCAGTAGGGTTATTTCTTTTCTTAAAGCTCAACGTATGGTTGAGAAGGGGTGTGCTGCGTATTTAGCTTATGTGAGAGATGTCACTGTTGACACCCCTTCTGTTGATTCAGTTACAGTGGTACGGGATTTCCCCAGTGTGTTTCTAGTTGATCTTCTGGGCATGCCGCCCGATAGAGATATCAATTTTGGCATTGATCTGTTGCCGGGCACTCAGCCCATTTCCATTCCTCCATATCGTATGGCTCCTCCTGAGTTGAAGGAGTTGAAGGATCAGCTGCGGGAATTGTTGGGTAAGGGTTTTATTCAACTCAGTGTTTCACCATGGGGTGCCCCTAATTTGTTTGTGAAGAAGAAGGATGGTTTTATGCGTATGTGCATTGATTATCGCCAGATGAACAAAGTTACAGTAAAGAACCGATATCCTTTACCTCGTATTGATGATCTGTTCGATCAGCTTCAGGGCGCACAGGTGTTTTCCAAGATTGATTTGTGCTCAGGTTACCATCAATTGAAGATTCGTGAGCCAGATATCCCGAAGACTGCCTTCAGGACTCGGTATGGCCATTACGAGTTCCTTGTTATGTCTTTTGGGCTGACTAATGCCCTGGCAACTTTTATGCATTTGATGCACAGCGTATTCAGGCCATATCTTGATTCATTCGTGATTGTTTTTATTGATGATATTTTGGTATATTCCTGGAGCCGGGAAGATCATGAGAAGCACCTGGGGGTAGCGCTTCAGACTCTGAGAGAGAAGAGGTTATATGCAAAGTTCTCCAAATGTGAGTTTTGGCTGAGTTCTGTGGCATTCCTAGGCCACGTGGTGTCGAGTGAGGGCATTCGAGTGGATTCGAGGAAGGTGGAGGCTGTGCAGAGTTGGCCCAGGCCCTCCTCAGCTACTGAGATTCGTAGTTCCTTGGCTTGGTGGGGTATTACGGTTACTTTGTAGAGGGGTTCTCATCAATCGCGGCCCCTATGACTAGATTGACTCAGAAGGGTGCCCCATTTCAGTGGACAGAAAAGTGTGAGGTAAGCTTCCAAAAGCTCAAGACAACTTTGACTTCAACCCCAATCTTGATGTTGCCTACCGGTTCGGGGTCCTATACAGTTTATTGTGATGCCTCACGGGTTGGAGTTGGAGCGGTATTGATGCAGGACGGTAGAGTAATTGCCTACGTATCCCGATAGTTGAATGTGCATGAAAAGAACTACTCTGTCCACAATCTTGAGTTAACTGCCATTGTTCACACCTTGAAAATCTTGCGTCATTATTTGTATGGGGTGCCTTATGAGATCTACACTAACCATCGGAGTTTGCATCACTTGCTTAAGCAGAAGGACCTGAATATGCGTCAGAGGTGATGGTTAGAGTTGTTAAAGGATTATGATATTACCATTCTTTATCACCCGGGCAAGGCCAATGTGGTTGCCGATGCCTTGAGTCGCTGGGCGGAGAGTCTGGGGAGTTTGGCATATCTACCAGCCTCCGAGAGACCTATGGTGATGGATGTTCAGGCTTTAGCCAGGCAGTTCATGAGGTTGGACCTTTCAGAGCCCAGTCGGGTTCTAGCCTGTGTGGTTTCTCGGTGTTCCCTATTTGATCGCATCAGGGAGTGGCAGTTTGATGACCCTCATTTGCTTGTCCTTCAGGACAGAGTTCGCCGTGGTGATGCCAGAGATGTTACCATTGGGGATGATGGAGTGTTGAGGATGCAGGGCCGGATTTGTGGATTTGTGTGCCCAATGTCGATGATCTTCGAGAGTTGATTCTAGCAGAGGCCCATAGCTCGCAGTAGTCCATCCATCCGGGTGCCGCGAAGATGTATAAGGACTTGAGGTAGCACTACTGGTGGAGGCGAATGAAGAAGGATATAGTTGACTACGTGTCTAGATGCCTCAACTTCCAGTAGGTGAAGTATGCGCACCAGCGTCCGGGTGGGTTGCTATAGCAGATTGAGATCCCAGAGTGGAAGTGGGAGCGTATCACCATGGACTTTGTATCTGGACTTCCACGAACCGTGAGGAAGTTTGATTCTATTTGGGTCATTGTGGATCGACTGACCAAGTCCGCTCAATTCATACCTGTGTGTACCACTTATTCATCGGAGCGGTTGGCGGAGATCTATATCAGGGAGATCGTCCGGTTGCATGGTATTCAAGTTTCTATCATCTCAGACAAAGGCACTCAGTTTACATCGCGATTCTGGAGAGTCGTGCAGCAGGAGTTAGGCACTCGAGTGGAGTTGAGCACGACATTCCACCCCCAGACGGATGGACAGTCCGAGCGCACTATTCAAATTCTGGAGGATATGCTCCGTGCGTGCGTGATTGAGTTTGGAGGGTCATGGGACCATTTCCTACCACTGGCGGAGTTTGCTTATAACAACAGCTATCAGTCCAGCATTTAGATGGCGCCATATGAGGCCTTATATGGTAGGAGGTGCAGATCTCTGGTGGGTTGGTTCGAGCCGGGTGAGGCCAGGCTATTGGGCACAGAGATGGTTCAGGATGCGATGGAAAAGGTTAAAGTGATTCAGGACAGACTCCATGAAGCCCAGTCTAGACAGAAGAGTTACGCGGACAAGAAGGTTCGTGATGTGGCATACATGGTTGGCGAGCGGGTTCTGCTTTGGGTCTCGCCTATGAAGGGCGTCATGAGGTTTGGAAAGAAAGGGAAGCTAAGTCCAAGATTTATTGGGCCTTTTGAGATCTTGAGGCAAGTTGGGGAGGTTGCTTATGAGCTTGCCTTACCTCCCAGCCTAGCCGGAGTTCATCCGGTATTTCAGAAAGTTGAGGTCAAAGAACATCGCTTCAATGAAGTCCAGTGGCGAGGTCAGCCGGCTGAGGAGGCGACTTGGGAGACCGAGCAGGATATGCGCAGCCAGTACCCTCATCTTTTTGCTACTTCAGGTATGTTCTCTATGCTCGTTCGAGGATGAATGAATGTTTAAGTGTAGGAGGATGTAACGACCCGGCCGGTCATTTTTGGAATTTATGCCCCGTTCCCCCATTAACTGCTTTCCCTAAGTCCATTTCTGCTATTTGGTTTACCGGGATGTTCGGTATTAGGATTCGGAGTGTTTTGGGACACTTAGTCCCTAAATGAGAGCTTAAGAGTTGGAAAATGGTCCGCAGTTGGAACATAGTGAAGATGACCTCGGAATGGAAATTTGATGGTTTCGTTAGCTCTGTTAAGTGATTTTGAGGTTGGGAGCATGTTCGAAATGTAATTTGGAGGTCCGTAGATCATTTAGGCTTGAAATGCCGAAATTTGAATTTTTAAAGTTTCCGGTACGATAGTGAGTTTTTGATTCGAGGGTCGGATTTGAATTCCGGAAGTTTTTGTAGCCCCGTCATGTCATTTGGGATGTGTATGCAAAATTTCAGGTCATTCGGATGAGGTTTGGTTAGGTTTTTGATCGAAAGCGTATTTTGGATGAATTTGAAGCTCTTAGGCTTGAATCCTTGATTTAATCGGGTTTCCGGTGTTGTTTGAGATATTTTGAGGATTGGTACAAGTTCGAATAAGGTATTAGGTGGTATTGGTGCTTTTGGTTGAGGTCCTGGGGGCCTCGGGATGATTTCAGATGGCTAACGGGGTAAATTTCTAAGTTTGGTTGCAGCTAATATTATTTCTTCTGGTATTTCTGCTTCTGCGGCTTGGGAACCGCAGAAGCGGCGCCGTATAAGCGTCTATGTCACCGCATAAGCGGAATTTGCCCCACCTTAGGAGAACCACAGAAGCGGTCTCCTTTCCGCATAAGTGGAACCGCAAATGCGGTTACTGGTCCGCAGAAGCGTACTTTGGTCCCATTAGTTGAACCGCAAAAGCGGTTGATTCTTCCGCAA
>MU697330.1:85053-101481 GCA_026770625.1 Nicotiana glauca | reverse complement strand
GTTTCAGTAGCTTCGTTAGGTGATTTTGGACTTGTGTGCAAAATTTCAGTTGATTCGGAGGTGTTTATGTCGGGTTCTAGATTGAAAATGAGTTTTGAAAGTTTCAGTTTAACTTAAGTTTTGAATTGATGAAAATCGATGGTTTTAGTGTTGTTGAATGTGTTTTGTTGATTGGAAAAAGTTTGAATAATTTTATGAGATAGGTTGGCGTGTTGGATTGAGGTCCCGGGGTCTTCGGTGTGATTTCGGATGGCTAACGGGTACTTTTGAAGTTGGAAAATTTAATAATAGACTAAGTTGTAAATGAGTGCGCACAAGACCTCACTTTGGACGACCATATCTTCAGTTATAGAAGGAGTTGTGTGATGCACAACCTATCAAATTAAAGCTCTTTGAGTCTAGTTTCTAACGCATCAAACCGTTCGTCATTCGGATATTCTTACACAAAGTTATGACCAAATTCAAGGCAGCAAAGAAAAGTTCACTACCGCGGCGCCCCCTGCGGCGCCCGGCGCGCCGCGCCTATGTAAATTCCAGTATGGTCCGAAATTTCACTTCTAGAAACATATTGTACTGACGCCCCGTTCCCCGCGGCACCCCATGCGGCACGGTAGTACAAAAAATCGGGTTTTAAGTGTAAAACGACCTCATTTTGCAAGAAACATTTGGGGCTTCGGACTTAGGCGATTTTTGGGCGATTTTGAAAATGGTTTCGAGAGTTTTCTTCAGGTAAAGATTCTTGGTCTTAGATTATGTTATTATGGTGTAAAAACATGGATTAACACTGAAAATCCAAGGAAATTAAGGTTAAAAATGGAGGTTAGGGCTTGAAATTTGAAAGAGTTTAAATTGGTGGTTTGAGGGGTCAAATGGACTCCGATTCTTGTAAATTTGATATGTACGGACTCGTGGCGAGACGAGGATTCCGGTGATGTAAATTTTGGAATTTTTCGGGATGTGGGCCCGGGGCTCGGGTTTTGCCAATTACGTATTTTTGAGTATTTTTCGATTTCTTTCGATTGGGTTATGTCCCATTAGCATATTATGATGTATTATTTATGATTTTGGATAGATTGGATGCGCGTGGAGGACAGTTTGAGGGGAATAGGCGTCGCTGGCTAGAATTCTCGCCGGTTCGAGGTGGGTAATACTTGTAAATGATGTCCTGAGGGTTTGAAACCCCGGACTTGCACATCATAGTGCTGTATTGAGGTGACTTGCATGCCGGATATGAGCGTGGGGTAGAGCACCACTTGGTCCGTCCCGGTTGTTGATTTTTACTGCATACTTGACTGAAACTACTTGTTATTATTATAATTTGGGCTGATTGCCATGTCTGGGCTTGATGCCATGTCTGGGGCCTTGCGCCGACTTGTAAAATCCTTCGGGGATTAATATTAATACTTAGCATGATTTACATATTATCTACTTTAGTCCAAGGTTATAAATGTTGTTTGCCAACTCAGCCACAATTCTGAGCGTTGAAAGCTTAAATGACATTTTTAAATGTATTTCGGGCTGGAAATTCTACTTTGTAAATGCCCAAGGGGCTTACTATATTATTTTCTGGACTGATTATAAAGTGAATTGAAACAGTGGTAACAATGACACTGTATATTATACTTGAAACAGTGGTAACAATGACACTGTATATTATACTTAAAATAATGGTAACAATGACACTGTATATTATACTTGAAACAGTGGTAACAATGACACTGTATATTATACTTGAAACAGTAGTAACAATGACACTGTAATATATATTTGCAACAGTGGTAACAATGGGACTGTGTGATATAAATTGGTCAGGTAACAATGACTGATCAAAATATTGCGCTTGGACTGTAGGAGCCCCTCCGGAGTCTGTACACACACCCAGTGAGCGCTGTCGACGATAAATAAATATGGATGGCTCGGGCTGCACGCCGCAGTGGGTACTGGAATGTACCATCATATACATTGCATTGCATTGCATTCATGCATTGGTTTCTGTTTGTACTACGTGGCATGGCATTTAGCACTCATATATTATTGGCATACATGTATTACTTGCCTTGTTGACCAGATACTCTAGCGTTATTTGTTAATAGAGTGTTGTGCCCGAGGGGCTAACTTATGTGCGGACTTGCACTACTTGATGTTGCTGTCATATGCTTGACTGTTTAAAAAGGAAAGAAAGAAATATTTTCAAAAGAGGTTTAAAACGGAGTCAGATATTTTATAAAGGATCTTTATGGAACTACTGTGTCTAAAAGTGTTGTACTGTATTTTATAGCATGATGGAGTGCTCTTACGTGGTTTTTTTATTCTCAGTATTATTTACTTTTATTACCGCTGAGTTGGAAGTACTCACTTTACTCCCTGCACCATGTGTGCAGATTCAGGTATTTTGGGAGCTTAGCTGAGCTCGTTGCTGTTCGGAGTTTTATTGGAGTTGTCGAGGTAGTTGCCTGACATCCACAGGACCCGACTTCTTCCCTATCTCTTTATTATTTTCCGCTGTGTTGATCATTTGTAGTATGGAGTTTTATTACTCTGTATTGTTAGAGGCTCTAGACTCATGACCCTCAGGTCTTTGGGAGATTAATCAGTTCAGTTTCTATCTATAAGTTAAGATTTTTGCTTTATTGTTGATAATGATAATTATAAATTATTGGTTTGAGCTTCATGCTCGGGTTGAGAGTATAAATGCTCGGGCTTGCCTAGCAGTTGTGTTGGGCGCCATCACAATCGGGTTTTGGGGTCGTGACAGTCATATTATTCATATCTTGGTGATGATTTTATTTGATGGGCAAAGTTCATAGAAGTAATTGTGATGTTTGATTATTGAGGAGCGTTGGCTCAAGTTGTAAAATGAATTGTAAAAGTATGAGCGGTAATTGAAACCTTTTTTAGCATTGGCTCGAGTTGTGAAATGAATGGTAAAACAAAGGTGAAAAGGAGAAAAGAATCATTATATTGATTCCCCTATCGGGATATTGTTGTTGTTTTGATGTTGTCCCTTGCCGGGACTTATTGTTGAAATATTGTTCCCTTGCCAAGATTCTTATTGTAATTTCATTTATTTCCTTGACCTATTACTTGTGATTGTTGTTTTGGTGAGGAATAGAGTTAAAGCATGAAGGGTGATGTCGTACATTGTTTTTGTGAGGATAGAGTGTAAAGCACGAAAGGTGATGCCGAGTATGATTTTTAGGATAGAGTGTAAAGCACGAAGGGTGATGTCGTGCCACACAATGTACCATTCCATGCCGATTATATTAATTATATGGTGAGGACGAGAGTAAAAGCACGAAGGGTGATGTCGTGCACATTTTCATTACTTGATTGTTTTGGTGAGGACGAGAGTAAATGCACGAAGGTTGATGCCATGCACTTATTGCTTTCTGGTTCTCTATCGATATTCGATATATATTGTTTCTTCCATTTACCTATTGTCTTTCTATTTTGAATTGATATCTCCCCCTGCAGCATGCTACCCCTCCCATACTTGACTGTTTATTCATGTATTTCTTTTTTGTTGTATATAGTTGAATTACACAGGTTTATTTGGTAGTCTGGACCTAGCCTCGTCACTACCTTGTCACTACCTCACCGAGGTTAGGCTAGGCACTTACCAGCACATGGGGTCGATTGTGCTGATACTACACTCTGCACTCTTTTCTGCAAATTCCAGTGATGTAGACTTTGGACCATAGATTGGGTGGCTATCTTCAGTCCACACGGAGATCCAAGGTAGACCTGTAGGCGTCCGCAGGCCCTGGTGTCTCCTATATCCTTTATTTCCTATTTCATCTCTTTGATCCAGAAACGGTGTATCTCTTATTTTCTAACCTTGTATTTAGTACTCTTAGATTGTCTGTGTCTTTGTTACACCAGTTCTTGGTGGTTAAGGCTTAATCAATTGTAATAGTTACATATTTAGATATTTTAATGCTTTCTTCCGCTAATTCTAAATTTTTTGTTTTTTATACGTTATTGTTTCATAAATGTTAAATAGTATAAAATGGATAAAAAGGTAGTTAATTTAATAATTGGCTTTCCTAACTCATATTAGTAGCCGCCATCATGACTCCCGAGGGTGGAAAATTAGGGTTGTGACAAGTTGGTATCAGAGCTCGAGGTTACATGGGTCTCACAGTTCACAGACAAGCTTAATAGAGTCTAAGGGATTGGTACAGAGACATCTGTATTTATCCCTCAGAGACTTCTGAGTTAGGAAAATTTCACATTTTTTCTTTCGTGTCGTGCGGTTTGGTTTCTCAATGCTGATTGAATTTCTATTATGTTCTCTTGCAGATGCCGAGAACGCGTGCTTCCTCATTCGCTGACCAGCAGCCCGAGCTCCCAGCAGCAGCTCTCACAAGGGGCAAAAGGTGAGGCCCATGCTGTGCTAGAGGCCGAGGTAGGGGCAAAGCTCAACCCAGGGCAGCAGCACTAGCAGCGGAGCCACAGGTTGACTTTAATGATGAGGTTCCAGCCCCAACTGTTCCGGTGGGCCCAGCTCAGCTCCCAAAGGGGTTTATTGCTACCCCAGTATTCTAGGATGCTCTGGTCCGTCTAGTGGGCCTTATGGAGAGTGTCACCCAGGCAGGCTTACTTCCAGTAGCACCAGTCGTCTCTCAGGCTGAAGGAAGAGCCCAAATTCCTGCTAGTTGCACGCCGGAGCAGGTAGCTCCTCGTTTCATACCCCCAGCAGTTCAGCCAGTTGGAGCAGTCCAGCCGGGTGTGGTAGCCTAGGCCGGTGATGTAGCAGCTATGTTTGCCGATACTTTGTGGAGATTGGACAGGTTCACTAAGTTCTTCACTACTACGTTCACAGTGCATCTTCTGAGGATCCCCAGGATTTTACCTAGATAGCTGTCATAAGGTTCTCAATAACATATGGATAGTAGAGACCAATGGGGTCGATTTTGGTACTTTTTGCTTGTCTGGATCTGCCAAGATTTGGTGGAGAGATTATTGCTTGGCTAGACCAGCCAGATCACCAACTTTAACTTGGGAGCAGTTTACGCAGCTATTTTTAGAGAAGTTTCTCCTTATCAATCAGAGAATGGCCTATCGGAGGCAGTTTGAGCATCTCTAGCAGGGTTCTATGACTGTTACCTAGTATGAGACCAGATTTATCGACTTGGTTCATCATGCTCTTACCATACTTCCTACCGAGAGAGAGAGGGTGAGGGGGTTTATTGATGGGCTTATTCTGCCAATTTGTCTTCAGATGGCTAGGGAGACTAGGAGTGCGATATCTTTCCAGGAGGCGGCCAATGTGGCCTGGAGAGTTGAGATTGTTTCTTTACTATCTCTTTTGTACCTCTAAAATTAAGAGCGATTATGTAATGTTCATAATCGCGATTTCTATAATATTTGGGTCTAATAATCAGACTCCTGATTTAATTTACTGATGTAACTCTTTAATTTGTTTTCCTCTATCAGCCTTTAATTAGGCTTAAGCTATCTTCCGATCTGTGATTCAGGGTATTAGTTATTACTTTAGCCTTTCATGGATGTTATGGAACATTTATGATATAATCTTCTAACAATTCAAGACATTGTATGTGACGTGGACTCAATTCTTTCTTTTAACTTATACCGGAATCTTCTACAGTTGTATGAATATCAATATATATACTGTATGGATAATACACCGAAATCTTATATGCATTCATAACTTAACTAAATTTGGATCACTAATCGAATAATTCTTTTTGTTCCTTTTCAAGTTTCTTTAAAAGTAAGCCATTACTTGTGCTGGTCGCTCTGCCACTTGTTGCTTGAGAATTTGGCCTATATTAGTGCCTACACCTATTGGAATTACGTTCAACTCATATGATATCGAATATTACTTTTGCTTTTACTTTATGTTCCTTAGTCATGACAAGGGCCACTCTGTTATGGAGTGCATACAATATTGTAGTGAGGCTGTTGTTACAAGATCATTTCCTCTTTAGGTCACTACACTTATATTAAAGCCTTCTTCCTATTTCCTCAAATAGTCTTTCATTATAACACTAAGGGAAGACCCTCTGACTCATATAAAGCTGTGAGCTTATTATATTTTATGCCCAATAGAATTTTTGATGTTCTTACTCACCGGTAGTTATCCTCAGTTACTTACCTATGTGCCTTTGTGCACATAAGGTTACTTCTAACTAAATGTTTTTACTATCTCCCTGGTGGCATTTTCTTTTATTTTCGTAACACTTACATGGTACCTTCAACTACCCACTCCTATATGAATATTTCTCAAGGATTATGTTGTCATATCTGCGGGACTAAATTCACTACGTTGGGTTATGCTACGTTTATCTTGTACGATCTACTGATTTATTTGTATCCTCTTGTCTAGCCATAACTATACTCTTCCTGAATCAACTACTAACTATTCGTTGGTCCATTCTCATATCTATATTCTGCATAATCTCTCTTAGGTTATTTCCTTTGTCTTAACTTACCTCTCACACTGGCTCCTTAAGTATCAAGTGTTCATTCGCACTTATTTATCACTAATATCCTATGCGGGAACCATTAGTGCCCCTCCCCCATGTCGTTCTTTTATAATGTTCTGGAGCTCTAACATATCTGTAGGATCTGAATAAATACTATCTCATTCCTTTTGCCTTTTTACCATTTTGTAGTTATTAGAACCACTAAACTCCTACATATATCCATATCACACCATATTTCCCCCTTTAGGGGAGTACTAACATTTAAAGAAGTGAAGGTTTACCTATATATGTTTTACAACTTCATCTTTGCGTCTTTTCACAACTTTACTAGCTCTTACCTGCCTTGTGATAACCCCTTTGTACCATGGATAACTAAATTTCTTACACACGATGGTGACATCTAGTATAACAGGCATACTTAGTCCCTTAAGCTTAATTGTGGTCACATCGCTTGCTTTAGGGATGCATCTTCCGTAATGACCTTTGAAGGATATTCTTCTATTATCCATTCTTCTAAAATTCTCACGATGCCAAGTATTATCAAATCCTTCGATCCTTAAATTATTCTCATTTTTTTTCTTGTTTACTAGCCCGTACTAATTTCTATTACTCTGAGGGTCCAACTTAGCCTTATGGTAATCATGTTGAGGTCACTAACTCATTTATCGAAATAAGGATATGACTTTATGGCTTATATACTCTTATTGTCTCAATGCATGTCACCTCTTGTCTTTTCCTTCACTTGACTATACACTCTATCATCTTGTTATATTTTGATTTACCGTTATCACTTATTTATCATACCTTATTCATAATGCTTCATTTACTCTCTTATTATTCTCCTGCTAATATTTTTATCTATCACATTATTCTGAAAACTTCAACAAAATATTATTTCACTACTAGCTCCCATGGCTCAATCTATTATTATGGGTTACTCTAACCCTAGTTGCATCATGATATCCCATCCTTCTCTTAAACTATTTCTGTTAGCTACTATACGTGTCACAACCCTAGTTCACCAATTGTGAACACGTCATGACGGCACCTAGTCTTCACGACCAGGTAAGCCTAACATATTGCGGAAGTAACAACATTTGCGAAATTTATATTCAAAAGCTAAATAACATGAGTAATGTATACAATTGTCACCTGGCACATACACTTTAATACAAAATACTGAAATAACCTCCAAGACCCGGAAACCCACGGGCAACACAGGCTATAAGAAATCTTACACTGCTCTAATCACCAGAATAGTCTAATACAAAGAGGGATCGAAATAACATCTAATAACTATGGATAAAATGAGAAGGAGACTTTGCGGATCTGCGGACGTAGCAGATGTATACCTCAAGTCCCCAATACGCTCCCTGACAGCTACTGGCGGTACGCCTGCTCAGAAGCACCTGGATCTGCACATGAAAAACATGCGCAGAAGAGGCGTGAGTACACCACAGCGGTACTCAGTAAGTGCCAAGCCTAACCTCGGTTGGGTAGTGACGAGGAAAGGTCAGGGCCCTACTGAGACAGAAATAATAAAATAGCAAGATATTAACAGTATCGAAGTCTGATGAAAATAAATGAACACAACGATGTGATAAAATAGATCAATGAAATATAGTACTGCAAGACAAAACAGAAACACAGAGTAATACAGCAAAATTACAAGATTACTGATGAGTGTCTTCCAGGATACCGTCCTGTAGCCCTTTTCTCAACTGTCCAATGGAACTTCCCGGGATACCATCCCGTAGTCCAAATCTCATATCAATATCAAAGAATCTCCCAGAATACCGTCCCATAATCCAATCATCAGTGTACAGGGGGATCTCCCGGGATACCGTCCTATAGTCCCAAAATAAAAGTACAGGGGGATCTCCCGGGATACCGTCCCGTAGTCCCAAAATAAAAGTGCAGGGGGATCTCCAGGGAATCAAACCCGTAGTCCCAAAGTAAAATGTAGGGGGATCTCCCGGGAATCAAACCCGTAGTCCCAAAATAAAAGTGCAGGGGGATCTCCCGGGAATCAAACCCGTAGTCCCAAAATAAAAGTGCAGGGGGATCTCCCGGGAATCAAACCCGTAGTCCCAAAGTAAACAAACAAGTGGGAACTCCCGGAATTCGCATCCGTAGTCCCAATGTAAATGCGCAACCCACATCAGTGAATTATTCAGAAATTTAAGTACAACAATACAAGGCATCAAATAATACTTTCCTAACATGCTCCACGTAATCACAGTTAAGACAATTTAAACAAATAGGCAGTTTGGACCAATTAAACATGCTCCTCTATGCTAGCACAGGCTATAAAAGCAAGTAAAGTAAGGTAAATATGAAAGAAAATCCAAATCAAGTATTTAAATAAAAATCCGGGTTTTCAATAATTTTGCTCAAGTACGCGCTCGTCACCTCACGTACAAGGCATTCAATTACCAATTATCACATCCTAAGGGACGAAGTCCCCCACACAAGGTTTGGCAAGCCACTTACCTCGAACCGGTGCAAAATCAACTAGGGAACAATGCCCTTGCCACGAGTATCCGACTCCAAATGGCCCAAATCTATTCAATTCAATTACAAATTGTAAATAATATTGCAAATAACTGATTCCACTATTGAAATTAAAGCTAACGCGTGAAAATAGGTAAAATGACCAAAACGCCCCTCAAGCCAACATCTCGGAACCGAATAATTTTTACATTTTCAAAAACCTCGTACTCTCACGAGTCTAACCATATAAAAATCTCAGAAATCGAAGGTCGAATGGCCCCCCCACCCCAAAACCCAATAGTTTAGTCAATGAACTTTCACCCAAATTCTTCCATTTTTGATCCTTAATTCGAATTTTAAAGGTGGATTTAACTACTAAATGATGGAATATAACTAGAAAGTATCATAGAAATGTTACCCAATAATCTCCTCTTCAAAATCCTCTCAGAATCGCCCTTGCCCGAGCTCAAAATTGATTTTCCGACTTTTTGAAACTTAACCCTCGATTTTGGTATTTCTGGACAGCGGTTTCCGCTTTTGCGGTCCAGGGACCGCTTATGCAGTCCCGCTTATGCGGACAAACCACCGCTTTTGCGGTTTTCACTTAATGGGGTCGGAGTCTGCTTCTGCAGACTTATAACCGCTTATGCAGCTCCGCCTTTACAAATAGCTGACTGCTTCTGCGGTCTCGGAGGAAAAAGGGGCCAACTCGCTTCTGCGGTGCTAAGGCCGCTTCTGCGGCGCCGCTTCTGCGGTTCCCAAACCGCAGAAGCAAAAACAACTGAAGGCCTGCTACAAATTTATTTCTAACTTCCAAAACTAACCCGTTGAGCATCCGAAATCATCCCGGGACCCCCGGGACTCCAACCAAAAGTACCAATACCACCTAATACCTTATTCGAACTTGTACCAATCTTCAAAACGCCTCAAACAACACCGGAAACCTGATTAAATCAAGGATTCAAGCCTAAGAACTTCAAATTCTAACCGAACATGCTTTCGATCAAAAACCTAACCAAATCTCATCCGAATGACCTAAAATTTTGCACACACATCCCAAATGACATGACGGAGCTACAGCAACTTCCGGAATTCAAATCCAACCCTCGGATCAAAAACTCACTATCGGACCGGAAACTTCAAAAATTCAAACTTCGGCATTTCAAGCCTAAATGAGCTACGGACCTCCAAATAACATTCCGAACACGCTTCCAACCCCAAAATCACCTAACGGAGCTAACGGAACCATCGGATTTCCATTCCAAGGTTGTCTTTACACTGTTCCGAATATGGACCATTTTTCAACTCTTAAACTCTCATTTAGGGACTAAGTGTCCCAAAACACTCCGAATCCTAATACCGAATGTCCCGGCAGACCAAAATAGCAGAAATGAACTTAGGGAAAGCAGTTAATGGGCGATCGGGGCGTAAATTCCAAAAACGACTGGCTGGGTTGTTACATCCTCCTACAATTAAACATTCGTTCGTCCTCGAACGAGCATAGAGAACATACCTGAAGTAGCAAAAAGATGAGGGTACTGGCTGCGCATATCCTGCTCGGTCTCCCAAGTCTCCTCCTCAGCTGGCTGACCCCGCCGCTGGACCTTTCACTGAAGCAATGTTCTTTGACCTCAACTTTATGATCTGCTTATCCAAAATGGCCAGTGGCTCCTCAACATAAGATAGTTCTCTGTCCAGCTGGACTGAGCTGAAATCCTACACGTGCGACGGGTCACCANCCTTCATAGGCGAGACCCGAAGCAGAACCCGCTCACCAACCATATATGCCACATCACGAACCTTCTTGTCCGCATAACTCTTCTATCTGGACTGGGCTGCACGAAGTCTATCCTAAATCACTTTAACCTTCTCTATCGCATCCTGAACCATCTCTGTACCCAATAACCTGGCCTCACCCGGCTCGAACCAACCCACTGGAGATCTACATCTCCTACTATATAAGGCCTCATACAGCGCTATCTAAATGCTAGACTGATAGCTGTTGTTATAAGCAAACTCTGCCAGTGGCAGGAAATGGTCCTATGACCCCCCAAACTCAATCACGCATGCTCGGAGCATATCCTTCAAAATCTAAATAGTGCGCTTGGACTGTCCGTCCGTCTGGGGTGGAATGTCGTGCTCAACTCCACTTGAGTGCCTAACTCTTGCTGCACTGCTCTCCAGAACTGCAAGGTAAACTGAGTGCCTCTGTCTTAGATGATAGAAACTGGAATACTATGCAACCGGACGATCTCTCTGATATAAATCTCTGCCAACCGCTCCGATGAATAAGTGGTACACATAGTTATGAAATGAGCGGACTTGGTCAGCCGATCCACAATGACCCAAATAGAATCAAACTTCCTCACGGTCCGTGGGAGTCCAGATACGAAGTCCATGGTGATACACTCCCACTTCCACTCTGGGATCTCAATTTGCTATAGCAAACCACCCGGACGCTGGTGCTCATACTTCACCTGCTGGCAGTTGAGGCATCTAGACACGTAGTCAACTATATCTTTCTTCATCTGCCTCCACCAGTAGTGCTGCCTCAAGTGATGATACATCTTTGCGGCACCCGGGTGGATGGAATACCGCGAGCTATGGGCCTCTGCTAGAATCAGCTCTCGAAGATCATCTACATTGAGCACAAAAATCCGGCCCTGCATCCTCAACACTCCATCATCCCCAATGGTAACATCTCGGGCATCACCACGCCGAACTCTGTCCTGAAGGACAAGAAAATAAGGGTCATCAAACTGCCGCTCCCTGATGTGATCAAATAGGGAAGACCAAGAAACCACACTAGCTAGAACCCAACTGGGCTCTGAAAGGTCCAATATCACGAAATGCCTGGCTAAAGCCCGAACATCCATCGCCATAGGTCTCTCAGAGGCTGGTAAATATGCCAAACTCCCCAAACTCTCTGCCCGGTGACTCAAGTCATCGGCGACCACATTGGCCTTGCCCGGGTGATAAAGAATGGCAATATCATAATCCTTTAACAACTCTAACCATCTTCTCTGACGTATATTCAGGTCCTTCTGCTTAAGAAAGTGCTGCGAACTCCGGTGGTTAGTGTAGGTCTCACAAGGCACCAATACAAATAATGATGCCAAATTTTCAAGGCGTGAACAATGGCAGCTAACTCAAGATCGTGGATAGGGTAGTTCTTTTCATGCACCTTCAACTGTCGGGACGCATAGGCAATCACCCTACTGTCCTGCATCAATACCGCTCCAAGTCCAACCCGTAAGGCATCACAATAAACTATATAGGACCCCGAACCGGTCGGCAACATCAAGATTGGGGCTGAAGTCAAAGCTATCTTGAGCTTCTAGAAGCTCTCCTCGCACTCATCTGTCCACTGAAATGGGGCACCCTTCTGGGTCAATCTAGTCATAGGGGCCGCGATCGATGATAACCCCTCTACAAAGCGACGGTAATAACCCGGCAAGCCAAGGAAACTACGGATCTTAGTAGCTGAGGAGGGCCTGGGCCAACTCTGCACGGCCTCTACCTTCCTCGGATCCAATCGAATGCCCTCACTCGACACCACGTGGCCTAGGAATGCCACATAACTCAGCCAGAACTCACATTTGGAGAACTTTGAATACAATCTCTTCTCCTTCAAAGTCTGAAGCACTACCCTCAGGTGCTGCTCTTGATCTTCCCGACTCCGAGAATATACCAGAATATCATCAATAAAAACAATCACGAAAGAATCAAGATATGGCCTAAATACGTTGTGCATCAAATGCAAAAAAGCTGTCGGGGCATTAGTCAACCCAAAAGACATAACAAGGAACTCGTAATGACCATAGCGAGTCCTGAAAGCAGTCTTCGGGATATCTGGCTCCCGAATCTTCAACTGATGGTAACCTGAGCACAAATCAATCTTGGAAACCACCTGTGCACCCTGAAGCTGATCAAACAGATCATCAATACGAGGTAAAGGATATCGGTTCTTCACTGTAACTTTTTTCAACTGGTGATAATCAATGCACATACGCATAAAACCATCCTTCTTCTTCACAAACAAAACAGGGGCTCCCCATGGTGAAACACTGGGTCGAATAAAATCTTTACCCAACAATTCCTGCAACTGATCCTTCAACTCCTTCAACTCAGGAGGAGCCATGCTATATGGAGGAATGGAGATGGGCCGAGTGCTCTGCAACAGATCAATGCCAAAATCAATATCTCTATCGGGCGGCATGCCCGGAAGATCAGCTGGGAACACATCAGGAAAATCCCGTACCACTGGGACTAAATCAACAGAAAGGGTGTCAACACTGACATCTTTCACATAAGCTAAATAAGCAGCACACTCCTTCTCAACCATACGTTGAGCTTTAAGGAAAGTAATAACCCTGTTGGGAGTACGATCTAAGGTACCACTCCACTCAATAAGTGGAACACCTGGCATAGCCAGCGTCACGGTCTTGGCGTGACAATCAAGAATAGCATAATGGGGTGACAACCAGTCCATGCCCAAAATAATATCAAAATCAACCATACCGAGTAATAATAGATCAGCCCTGGTCTCAAAACCACGAATAGTAACCAAGCACAACCGGTGCACGCAGTCCACAATAAGAGAATCTCCCACAGGAGTAGAAACATAAACGGGGACACTCAAAAAATCCCGAGGCACACCCAAATGCGAAGCAAAATAAGAGGACACATATGAATAAGTGGAGCCGGGATCGAATAGAACCGATGCCTCTCTATGACAAACCAGAATAATACCTGTGATGACATAATCGGAGGCAACTGCCTCGGTACGAGCAGGAATGCAATAATATCTGGCCCGACCCCTCTCACGAGGGCGACCTATATCTCCCCGGCCTCCGCCCCTGGCAGGCTGGGCAGGTGAGGCAGCAGTGGGAGCTGGAACCATAGCCTGAGAACTCTGAGAAGCACGCTGTGGCTGAGCAGTCTGTGAAGATGCACCCCTACCAAGTCTGGGGCAGTCCCTAACCATGTGACGTGTATCGCCACACTCGAAGCAAACTCTGGGAGGACGTGATGGCTGTGACTGACTGGAGCTAGGTCCACTGGACTGACATCTGGAGGTACCCCGCGCGGGAGGCGCACTAGAAACTGGAGGCGCATAATAAGGCTCCTGAGGTGCTGGTGGAGCTGGAGCACTACCGGCTGCTGGCAAGGCTGAATGAGCAGGGTGACCAGAATAACCCCTACCATAATGTCCGACTGATGAAGTACGGGCACCAGAGTAATGACCCGACTCTTGAGATCTCTTGGCCTCCCTCTCCCCTCGCTCCTTGGCGAGCATACCCTCAATCCGTCTAGCAATGCTCACTACTTGCCGGTAGGGAGTATCCATCTCTAATTCTCGGGCCATACTGGACCGGATGGGCGGAATAAGACCCTAGATAAACCTCTGCACTCTCTCCCGAACTGTGGCGACCAAAGCCGGTGCATGTCTGGCCAACCTAGTATAACAGATGGCATACTCTGAGACTGTCATAGCACCCTGGTGCAAACGCTCAAACTCCGCGCGCCATAAATCCCTGAGGCTCTGGAGAACAAACTCCCTCATAAACATGTCTGAGAACTGGGTCCAAGTCAGTGAGGCAGACTCGACTGGACTATCCAACTCATAAGTACGCCACCAATCATAGGCAGCTCCCCGAAGCTGAAAGGCGGTGAAAGAAACCCCACTAGACTCCACTATGCCCATAGTACGAAGAATGCGATGACACTCCTCCAAGAATCCCAAGGCGTCATCTGAAGCTAGGCCACTGAACACTGGGGGATCATATTTCTTGAACCTCTTTAGCCTGCGCTGCTCGTCCTCTGAGACAGCTGGCCCATCCACAGGCTGTATTGGTGCTGCAGGCGGTACAGGAATTACCTCTGGAACCTACTCCATCGGCACTCTCTGCTCAGGAGCGCGGGATGCGGGAGTTTGGGCCCCTCACCCGGCCTGAGATGTGGCTGCAGCGAGTGGAAGCAACCCCGCCTGAGCCAAAGTAGTGTACATGCTCATGAACTAAGCCAGGGTCTCCTGGAGCGCTGGAGTAGTAGTAGCTATAGTAGGTGTACCAAGTGCCTGTGCTCCAACTGGATCTGCTGGTAGTACCTCAGCGGCAGCGCACGCGGGTGCTGTGGCTGTACCTCGGGTGCGTCCTCGACCTCTACCCCGGCCGAGGCCTCTGACGGTGGCAGCAGGGGGCGCAGGTGCCTGGTCCTCTCGCGTAGCACGTGTCCTCACCATCTGTGAGAGAATAGAAGACAAAAGTTTAGATTTGGTGTCAAAATATCGCACGACAAGGAATTCAAAAGAAATGAAGATTTTTCCTAAACAGTTACATAGCCTCTAATAGATAAATACGGACGTCTCCGTACCGATCAGCGAGACTCTAATAAACTGGCTTGTGTCCCGTGACTCCTATGAACCTAGTGCTCTGATACCAACTTGTCACGACCCTAGTTCACCAATTGTGAACAAGTCATGACGGCACCTTGTCTTCACGAANCTCTCACGAGGGCGACCTATATCTCCCCGGCCTCCGCCCCTGGCAGGCTGGGCAGGTGAGGCAGCAGTGGGAGCTGGAACCATAGCCTGAGAACTCTGAGAAGCACGCTGTGGCTGAGCAGTCTGTGAAGATGCACCCCTACCAAGTCTGGGGCAGTCCCTAACCATGTGACGTGTATCGCCACACTCGAAGCAAACTCTGGGAGGACGTGATGGCTGTGACTGACTGGAGCTAGGTCCACTGGACTGACATCTGGAGGTACCCCGCGCGGGAGGCGCACTAGAAACTGGAGGCGCATAATAAGGCTCCTGAGGTGCTGGTGGAGCTGGAGCACTACCGGCTGCTGGCAAGGCTGAATGAGCAGGGTGACCAGAATAACCCCTACCATAATGTCCGACTGATGAAGTACGGGCACCAGAGTAATGACCCGACTCTTGAGATCTCTTGGCCTCCCTCTCCCCTCGCTCCTTGGCGAGCATACCCTCAATCCGTCTAGCAATGCTCACTACTTGCCGGTAGGGAGTATCCATCTCTAATTCTCGGGCCATACTGGACCGGATGGGCGGAATAAGACCCTAGATAAACCTCTGCACTCTCTCCCGAACTGTGGCGACCAAAGCCGGTGCATGTCTGGCCAACCTAGTATAACAGATGGCATACTCTGAGACTGTCATAGCACCCTGGTGCAAACGCTCAAACTCCGCGCGCCATAAATCCCTGAGGCTCTGGAGAACAAACTCCCTCATAAACATGTCTGAGAACTGGGTCCAAGTCAGTGAGGCAGACTCGACTGGACTATCCAACTCGTAAGTACACCACCAATCATAGGCAGCTCCCCGAAGCTGAAAGGCGGTGAAAGAAACCCCACTAGACTCCACTATGCCCATAGTACGAAGAATGCGATGACACTCCTCCAAGAATCCCAAGGCGTCATCTGAAGCTAGGCCACTGAACACTGGGGGATCATATTTCTTGAA
>MU697330.1:57012-82895 GCA_026770625.1 Nicotiana glauca | reverse complement strand
AAGTAACAACATTTGCGAAATTTATATTCAAAAGCTAAATAACATGAGTAATGTATACAGTTGCCGCCTGGCACATACACTTTAATACAAAATACTGAAATAACCTCCAAGACCCGGAAACCCACGAGCAACACAGGCTATAAGAAATCTTACACTGCTCTAGTCACCAGAATAGTCTAATACAAAGAGGGATCGAAATAACATCTAATAACTATGGATAAAATAAGAAGGAGACTTTGCGGATCTGCGGACGTAGCAGATGTATACCTCAAGTCCCCAATATGCTCCCTGACAGCTACTAGCGGTACGCCTGCTCAGAAGCACCTGGATCTGCACATGAAAAACATGCGCATAAGAGGCGTGAGTACACCACAGCGGTACTCAGTAAGTGCCAAGCCTAACCTCGGTTGGGTAGTGACTAGGAAAGGTCAGGGCCCTATTGAGACAGAAACAATATAATAGCAAGATATTAACAGTATCGAAGTCTGATGAAAACTAATGAACACAGCGATGTGATAAGACAGATCAATGAAATATAGTACTGCAAGACAAAAAAGAAACACAGAGTAATACAGCAAAATTACAAGATTACCGACGAGGGTCTTCCAGGATACCATCCTGTAGCCCTTTTCTCAACTGACCAATGGAACTTCCTGGGATACTGTCCCGTAGTCCAAATCTCATATCAATATCAAAGAATCTCCCGGGATACCATCCCGTAATCCAATCATCAGTGTGCAGGGGGATCTCTCGAGATACCGTCCCATAGTCCCAAAATAAAAGTGCAGGGGGATCACCTGGGAATCAAACCCATAGTCCCAAAGTAAAATGCAGGGGGATCTCCCGGGAATCAAACCCGTAGTCCCAAAATAAACTAATAAGGGGGAACTCCCGGAATCCGCATCCGTAGTCCCAATGTAAATGCACAACCAACATCAGTGAATTATTCAGAAATTTAAGTACAACAATACAAGGCATCAAATAATACTGGCCTAACATGCTCCACATAATCACAGTTTAGACAATTTAAACAAATTGGCAGTTTGGACCAATTAAACATGCTCTTCTACGCTAGCACAGGCTATAAAAGCAAGTAAAGTAGGGTAAATATGAAAGAAAATCCAAATCAAGTATTTAAGTAAAAATTTGGGTTTTCAACAATTTTGCTCAAGTACGCGCTCGTCACCTCACGTACAAGGCATTCGATTACCAATTATCACATCCTAAGGGACGAAGTCCCCTACACAAGGTTAGGCAAGCCACTTACCTCGAACCGGTGCGAAATCAACTAGGGAACGATGCCCTTGCCACGAGTATCCGACTTCAAATGGCCCAAATATATTCAATTAAATTACAAATCATAAATAATATAGCAAATAACTGATTCCACTATTGAAATTAAAGCTAAGGCGGGAAAATAGGTAAAATGACCAAAATGCCCCTCAAGCCAACATCGCGGAACCGAATAATTTTCACATTTTCAGAAACCTTGTACTCTCACGAGTCTAACCATATAAAAATCTCAGAAATCGGAGGTCGAATGCCCCCCCCCCCCAAAACCCAATAGTTTAGTCAATGAACTTTCACCCAAATTCTTCCATTTTTTATCCTTAATTCGAATTTAAAAGGTGGATTTAACTACTAAATGATGGAATATAACTAGAAAGGATTGTAGAAATATTACCCAATAATCTCCTCTTAAAAATCCTCTCAGAATCGCCCTTGCCCGAGCTCAAAATTGATTTTCCAACTTTTTGAAACTTAACCCTCGATTTTGGTATTTCTGGACAGCGGTTTCTGCTTTTGCGGTCCAAGGACCGCTTATGCGGACAAACCACTGCTTTTGCGATTTTCACTTAAAGGGGTCGGAGTCTGCTTTTGCGGACTTATAACCGCTTATGCGGCTCCGCCTTTGCGGATAGCTGACCGCTTCTGCAGTCTCGGAGGAAAAAGGGGCCAACTCGCTTCTGCGGTGCTAAGGCCGCTTCTACGGTGCCGCTTCTACGGTGCCGCTTCTGCGGTTCCCAAACCGCAGAAGAGAAAACAACATAAGGCCTGCTGCAAATTTCTTTCTAACTTCCAAAACTAGCCCGTTGAGCATCCGAAATCATCCCGGGACCCCCGGGACTCCAACCAAAAGTACCAATACCACCTAATACCTTATTCGAACTTGTACCAATCCTCAAAATACCCTCAACAACACCAAAACCCGATTAAATCAAGGATTCAAGCCTAAAAACTTCAAATTCTAACCAAATACGCTTTCGATCAAAAACCTAACCAAACCTCGTCCGAATGACCTGAAATTTTGCACACACATCCCAAATGACATGACGGAGCTACAAAAACTTTCGGAATTCAAATCCAACCCTCGGATCAAAAACTCACTATCGGACCGGAAACTTCAAAAATTCAAACTTCGGCGTTTCAAGCCTAAATGAGCTACGAACCTCTAAATAACATTCCGAACACACTCCCAACCCTAAAATCACCTAACGGAGCTAACGGAACCATCAGATTTCCATTCCAAAGTCATCTTCACACTGTTCTAAATACGGACCATTTTTCAACTCTTAAACTCTCATTTAGGGACTAAGTGCCCCAAAATACTCCGAATCCTAATACTGAACGTCCCGGCAAACCAAAATAGAAGAAATGAACTTAGGGAAAGCAGTTAATGGGGGATCGGGGCATAAATTCCAAAAACGATCAGCCGGGTCGTTAGAATAGGGCATAGTTGAGATAGGAGTGACCAATTAACCATACCTCTATTACTATTGAAGCTAATGTAGAATGCTTATATTTCTCTATCTGAATTGTAAATACTGATAATCTCCACTAACTGGGTACCCCATAGCTTTATTGACCTTACTTATATTAATTGTTGAAACTTATACTTTACCTACTGATACTCCCATGGCCTCCTGTTAACGAGGTATTTTTGGTATTCCTGTCTTAGGATCTTAAGCTCAAAATTTGCAAATTTGGTACGCTCAATCTGATAGGGCCTCAATCTGGGCCACGTTGTCAAGAATTCTCTCTCAACTATTGTCCTTGGCTGCTGTTGCATTAGCTCTTTGGCTAACTGTAATTTTTCTAATTGCAAGAATCTCTATATCATTGGCAAATATAATTCATGGCTTGAGATCTTATGACTCAGCTTTATAGCACGATTTGGATTTGAAAGAAGGGTAATATACTCCTAAAGTTATAGTTTCCTATTTATATAATATGTTGCACAATTGTTGTCCCAAGAATAGATGAAGTTTCGAAGATTGACAAAAGAATTCAGACATGGACCAGGTCCATCTTGTGAAGCACAGTCATGATCAACCTGTACATGTGAGATGCACGTGAAGGAGATAAATCTAACTGATCAGGAAGCAATATCTCCTGATCTGATCAAAAAGGTTGCATATTGGATAAGGAGAGAAAAACTCTTTACATGAAGAGAACACAGTTTGCGAAGGAGATAGTATTAGAGTCTAAGATCACCTTGAACTCTTCTACGATAGAAGTAGCATTTGAATCCCAGTCAATCTTTGATTACTAACCTATTAAATATCAGTGTTGTTCTCTTTTTACAGGTAATGCACATAAGCAGAAGTTAAATTTAAATTGAGAGCAAAAGAGCAAGGCAATTTTGCAAACAATTTATGTGTGATTCGAGTGTGCTATCCTGAAGCTACTTGAACGAGAAAGAAGAAGCAGTTCCAAGTGTCTATATTTTATTCTAGTTCAATTGTATTAGGTGTTTTTACTTTGTACCTTTCAGCTTTCATAAAAGCAATTGTATTAGGTACCTAGAGTGTTCAAGTTAGAGTTAACTTGAAGTTATCGCAACAGTTGAGGCTGTGTGCCATAACGGGATTAGAGTTAATCCTTAGGTTTACAAAGAGTTTTGTAATTACTATTTTGGCTCAATGATTTTAGTGTAAGTTTCAGAAAATCCTACTGAGTAGTAGGTCGTTTTTTATCTTTTGAGCCAGGTGTTTTCCACGTAAAAATATCTATGTTATTTATTTTCTATTTATTATTTTGCTAACAGTAGTAGTTGGAACACTTAGAAGAACCAGGTCCTTCTNAAAAATTGAGTACCCCACAAAACCCCCCCCCCCCCCCGTATGTTATTGACATTTAAAATATCAATTGGTATCAGAGTAGGTTATCCTTGAAGAGGTTAACACCTTAGGAAGAGATCAAGATTAGTGCACCACCTGGAAACTGGGAAGGGCAATCCACTTCTAGGCCTCCACTCTTTAATGGTCAGTACTATTCTTGGTGGAAGAAGAAGAAGAGAGATCACATCATAGGAGAAGATTATGAACTCTGGGACATAGTCACTAATGGTCCCCTGGCAACTACAAAGAAAAATGTTGAAGGAGTGGACACGCCAAAGACAAGAGCTGACTGCACTGCTGAAGACTTAAAGAAATGGGAAAAGAATGCCAAGGCCAAGAAATGGCTTGTGTATGGACTGTGTCCAGATGAGTATAGCAGGATTCAAAGTTGTACCGTTGCTAAGGATACATGGGACACTTTACAAGTGGCTCATGAAGGAACTCTTAAAGTAAAGAGATCAAGAGGAACACTGTTATATTCTCAATAGGAGAAATTCACGATGAAGGAAGAAAAAACTATCCAGGAAATGTACACAAGGTTCACAACACTAACAAATGAACTTAAATCTCTTGGGAGAATTATCCTTGAAAAAGATAAAGTTGAGAAAATCTTGACAAGGGTCTTACTTGTGACTTGGGAAATCAAAATCACTGCTATTCAGGAATCAAAGAACATTGCTACTCTCAATTTGGATGAATTAATTGGAAACCTCATTGCCTATGAACCGAGAAGGCAAACCATGAAAATGGATGCACCCAAGAAGGAAAGGAGTCTGGCTCTCATAATAGCTAAAGGTACAGATCTGGAGGATGATGAAATGTCCATGATCACAAGGGATTTCAAAAAGTACCTAATGAGAGGAAAGGGTTCCTCAAGAGGTCCAACCTTCAATAAACTAAAGGGCTCCTGAGAAACAGACTACCGAGGGTTACTACAAATGTGGCAAGATTGATCACGTGATCAAGAACTGTCCTCAGTGGAAAATTGAATGGAAGAATGAAAGGGCTGAATAAAGGAACAAGTTCAACCCAAAAGGAACAAAGGATCAACAAAGGCTATGGTTGTTACTTAGGGAGAAATATCATATGAGGATTCAAACGATGAAGTTGGATATGAACAAGCACTTATAGCCATCGGAGAATCAGATGATGAACAAGAGGTAAGTGTGCTTCATTTCAAAGACAAGATTAAATTTCTGTCTAAAGAAAGGTTGTCTGAACTATTGCTAGACTTCATCGATGTCTAAGAAAATTAACAATGAGAAGGAAGAGCTATCTAGGAGTGTATGATATTAAAAGCCAAGTGCAAAAATCTAGAATCTAGGGCTAATGAGAGTGACAGTAAAAATGCTGAGTTGAAGAACTGGGTTCTTGAACTTGACACCAATGTCCTAGAACTTAGCTCTGAAAATCTGAAACTGAAATTAGGAACAGGTAAGAAGAAAGCTGATCACACACATCTCACCTTAGAAGAAAACCTAGGAACAATGAAGGATGAGTTGCATATAAAAGATAAGCTGATAAGAGTCTTAAAAGAAGACCTAGGGAAGGTAAAGCATGAACTAAATAGAACTTGCAAATGGAATAAGGCTTCTGATGCATTATCCTGGCTACAAGAACATCACAGTAGCAATAAGAGAGGACTTAGCTATGGGGCCCATGAACCTAACTGGGACCCCAAAAACAAGTACCTCACTCTTCCTGAAAACAAAATTTGCACACACTGTGACAAGACTGGTCATTATAAAAATGAATGTAATGCAAAAGAAAAGGCCAGTCAAAAAAACAAAACCTTTGCTCGAGAAAAATAGGCCGCCTAGGTAGGGTAAAAGGAATTTGGTTTACCCATTTGCCTATAGAAAGGGACTCAAACTAGTTTGTGTTCCTAAGAGTAACCCCTAATTTCTTTACGCAGGTCTAAGTGAAGAGAAGTAGCCATATATGGTACATGGATAGTGGCTGCTCAAAACATATGACTGGAAGCAAGAACCAGTTCCTTTCACTTGAGGACTTAAAAGGAGGTAATGTCTCCTTTGAAAATGGGAATAAAGGTAAGATTATTGGGGTAGGAAAGGTATGAAAGACATACACATATCCATTGAGAATACTACTTGATAGATGGCTTGAAATATAGCCTAATCAGTGCATCACAACTGTGCGATAGAGGAAACCTTGTAGCATTTACCTCTACCAAATGCTTTATGATTAATCTTACCATTGACATGGTTATTTTGTAGGAAAAAAGATTTAACAATATTTACATTGTAGATTTTTCCACTCTCTCAGAAAATGAACTCACTTGCTTGAGTGTGTTGGACAATTATCCCCTCCTATGGCACAAAAGACTTGGTCATGCAAGTTTGAATCAACTCAACAAATTAGTCTCCAAGGACATGGTGATAGAGTTACCTAACATCAAGTTCAAGGAAGACAAAGTTTGTAAGGCCTGTGCCAGGGGAAGCAGGTAAGATCATCCTTTAAAAGCAAGAAAATAGTAAGCATAACCAGGACGTTGGAACTGGTTCATATGGATCACTGTGGTCCAATGAGAACATTGAGTAGAGATGGTAAGAAATATGTGATGGTACTTGTTGATTATTATTCTAGGTTTACCTGGGTACTATTCTTAACATCTAAGGATGCATCATTTGACATATTTACTGCCTTTGTTAGAAAAACTCATAAACAACTTGGTAATCAACTTGCATCAATCAGGTCTAATCATGGAACTGAATTTGAAAATGCTAAGTTTGCTGAATTTTTTAATGAGCATAGTATAGATCATAATTCCTCTGCTCCTAGGACTCCTCAACAAAATGGAGTAGTTAAAAGAAATAGGACTATGCTTTTTTCTAGCAAACTGCCTCATACCTTCTGTGCAGAGGCTGTAAACACTGCATATTATATCAGTAATAGATGCATGATTAGACCTCTTGTAGAGAAGATTCCATATGAGTTACTTAAAGGGAAAAAGCCAAATATATCCCATCTTAGGGCATTTGGATGAAAGTGCTTTGAGCAAAATAATGGAAAGGACTCCCTAGGTAAGTTTGATCCCAAAAGTGATTAGGGGTTATTTTTGGGATATTCTTCACATAGCAAAGAATATAAAGTGTTCAATAAAAGAACTTTGTGTGTAGAAGAAAGTGTACATATAGTGTTTAATGAAACTAACGTTCTTTCTAAGAGACGGGAACATGAAGATGAAGCTATTGGGCTGGTAAAATATTTGAGTAAAGTCTCAGCTCAAGCTAAAGTGGCACCAAAAGAAGGAATAGGTGATGGAATAGGTTCTTCCATCCAGGGCAACCTAACAAGGGAACTGATCAAAGAGGAACTAAAACCAATCCCCTAAAGGAACCAATTCATGACCATGTTCCTCAGCAATAGAACATGGGAGAAATATCAAGCAAAAATTAGTTGGTTGTGAAACCTCACAAGTATCAAAGTTCTCATCTCATTGACAAAATAATTATTGATCTAACCTCTGGAGTTAAAACTAGATCACAACTAAAGAATCTATGTGCTTTTGATGCTTTCCTATCTCTTATTGAACCTAAAAATGTTGTTAAGGCTTTGCAGGATACAGATTGGGCAAATACAATGCAAGATGAACTCAATCAGTTCGAGAGAAGTCAAGTTTGGCATCTAGTTCCAAGACCCAAGGACAGATCAGTAATTGGCACAAAATAGGTCTTCAGAAATAAGCTTGATAAAGATGGAATAGTTACAAGAAACAAGGCAAGACTAGTGGTCCATGTTTACAGCTAAGAAGAGGGTATAGATTATGATGAGACTTTTGCTCCAGTTTCAAGACTAGAGACAATAAGACTCCTCATAGCCTTTGCAACACACATGGAATTCACTCTTCATCAGATGGATGTCAAAAGTGCCTTCCTGAATATCAACCTAAAAGAAGAAGTGTTTGTTAAACAACCTCCAAGGTTTGAGAGCAAGGAATGTCCTGAACATATGTACAAATTAGACAAGGCTCTTTATGGACTCAAGTAGGCTCCTAGAGCATGGTATGAACAATTGTCCAAATTCCTACTTGAACATGGCTACAAAAGAGGTAAAATTGACAGTACTCTATCCTTGAGGGAAAAAGGTAAGGATCTTCTTGTGGTACAAATATATGTTGATGACATAATTTTTATGGCAACCACTGACAAACTAAGTAAGGGTTTTGCCAAATTAATGGGGAGTGAGTTTGAAATGAGTATGATGGGTGAGCTTAACTTTTTCTTAGGCTTACAGATCAAACAAAACCCAAATGGAACCATGATCCATCAACAGAAATATGCAAAAGAGTTGATCAAAAAGTTTAAAATAGATGAATCAAAGGAAATAGACACCCCCATTGCAACTGCCACTAAATTAGACATATATGAACCTGGTTCATCTGTTGATCAAAAGTTGTATAGGGGTATGATTGGTTCACTTTTGTATCCTACTGCCAGCTGACCTGACATAGTTTTCAGTGTAGGGCTTTGTGCTCGCTTTCAGGCTAATCCAAAGGAATCTCACTTGAATGCTGTCAAGAGGATACTGAGATATTTGGAAGGCACTACTGATCTGTATCTTTGGTACCCTAAAGGTAGTAATTGCAATCTAGTAGGATATGCTGATGTTGATTATGAAGGTTTCCATGTGGATAGGAAGAACATCTTAGGTATGGCTCATTTTCTTAGTTCATGTCTTGTATCATGGGCCACTAAAAAGTAGAATTTAGTGGCCTTATCCACTGGTGAGGCTGAATATGTTGTTGCTGCCTCTTGTTGTGCTCAATTGCTATGGATCAAATAGCAGCTGATAGATTTTGGCATTAAAGTTGGTTGTAGTACGAAAGTTTTCTAAGTTATAAACAACTAACGTTGGTTATAGTACATAAGAGGACAAGTGCTATAAGTATGACAAATAACCATATTCATCATAAGAGGACTAAGCACATAGATGTTAGACACCACTTTTTAAGAGATAACTATAAGAAAGAATTGATCTCCATAAAATTTTGTGCTTTGATAAATAAATTGCTGACATCTTCCCCAAAGCACTGAGTAGAGAAAACTTTGAGAGGAACAGGTTGGAATTAAGGATGATTAAGATCACCTAATAGGACCAGCTCAGAATGCACAATGAAAAAAATTGAAAAAAAAAATTTGGCTAGGAAATCTGAACTTGTGTAAATATCTGGATTAATTTCTACTCGACTTCATACTGTAATTAGTATACTCTTGTGACATGTGTTATTATGACTCACTAATCTCTTACAAAATTTTCTCTATTATGGTAAATTGAGGCATGGTCAAGAGAATTCTAAATGAAGAGTCTGGTTCATCAGTATCGGTTCATCTGAATGCTAAGGTATGTTTTCTATACTCTGCACAATTAGAAATATAAATATTTAAATCATGAGCAGAAGTCCTACAATTGTTCTACTCCTTAGAAAATTCTATCTGTCAGTTTTGAACTAGTTCTGTCAGCCTTAGAACTCTAAACTATAAAAATTGCCTAAAATCTAGGGAAGCCTAACTGTTCATTCAAACCTGAAATTTCAGGTTGATTAGACCTCTAATTGACCACAACTAAGTATGCCGTTATATATTAAATGTGTATTTATCTTTAAATACACATCATTACCTCATGTAATCTTCATAATCCCAAACTGTCAAAATTCCATCTTCACTTTCTCTAGCCTTCTTCTCTAAAATTCTAACTCACCAATTCTCTCAAAAAACCAGTGATCATGACAAACCCACAAGACAATCCTGGAACTCCTCCACCACCCACTCTCTCTAATTCATCTACCCCTCCTCCACCTAGCACTTCTCCCAAACCCAGGTTAAGAAGGATAAAAATGCTTGCTCAAAAAATAGTAGCGTCTAGGGCTCTCTCAAAGAAATTAAATGAGAAATTAAAGGCAAGTCAAGTCCAAGACTCTGACTCCAACTCTGATTCTGAGTCATACAAATCAGCTAGTGAGGGGGGAGGACCTAGGTCTTCTGACCCTGCAAAGACTCAAGAATCTCCTTCTAAGGAAAGTTTTCTTTTACTGAAAATCTAGAAACTAGGTTTGTACTGGTTGGTCCTATTAGGGATGTAGAATTACCTGAGTTACAAAGGAGTGGAGGTAAAAAAAAAATCTGAAAAAGAAAAAGAGAGGGTGCATGTGGTGAAGAAAGGGGAAATGGGAAAAGAGTGCTTGATCATTCAGCCACTATTGGTTTGTTATGCCTGCTATTTGTGGGTTTGAACAAGAAAATGTAAAAGAGAGTGGCAAGAAGTCAGGGGAAAGTTATTTTGGTGAAGCTGCTGAAGGGTTAATTAATCGAAGCTCACAAGGAGATGAACCTGGTTCATCAACTGAAGAGACTCTAGCAGACTTGTTGAAAAAGGTTGGAGCAAGTTATGATCCAAAGAAAAGAAGAACTCCAACACCAAAAGCTCCAGCTCTCCTAAACCTTCTAAGAAAAGAAAGGCTTCATCCCCAACAGCTACTGAAACTTCCTTGCCTAAGGGAAAAGCCACAAGAAGCAGGGTTGAACAGAGTAAGAGTGATCTACAAAAAGCTCTAGCTAAGAGTAAGAAGAAAAGGATGGCTAAAGGAAAAGGGAAGTTGGCAGAGTCCTCAAAGGTTATGGAAGTTGAGGAAATGGAACAGGTCCATCAGGGGGGAGTTCCAACAGTGGAGGTTCAAAACCCAAGCCCAAAAAGCCCAAGACTTTTTCTAAGAAGTCTTCTTCTAGGTGTGAGGCTACTGAACCTTCATTAGAGGACATGGTTTACAATGAAAACTAAACAAGTAAGAATTTCTGAAGAAGAGGAATGGAGTGGAGAAGAAGAAGAAGATGAGTTTGATGGTGGACGAGACAAGCTTGCTATGTTTGGCAAAAGAAAAATTTTGAAGGGTAGATTGCTAAAAGACCTGGTTGAACAAGGAATGATGAGACTGGTGGATGCCTTAGCTGCTCGGGAGTGGAAGGGCATGGTTCTTCAGATGGATGGAAGGCTAGCCAGGAATGAGATCATTGAGTTCATGGCAAGTGCAGAGGTTAAGAATAGCAAGGTTAGAAGCCTGCTGAAAGGAGTTCAAGTGACCTTTGATGTAGAAAAACTGGGAGAGATCCTTGACATACCCTTTGAAGGGTTTGATGACTATACAAGGCAAAGGTGGCTTTTTCTGGACTCCCTTCCTACTTCCCTTAAAATTACCAGGAGGTTCTGTGATGCTAAAAATGAGAATAAGGCTAGGTCTGTTTAGAAAAGTGAAATGAGACCATAGCACAAAGTCTTGTTTGAATTTGTCAACAAGTGCCTATTGCCCAGACTTGAGAGAATGCATATTGCAAATTATATGGACCTAGTTCTTATGGAGTGCCTAGAAAGTGGAAGGCAAATTAATTGGCCTGCATTCATAATCAAGTTGTTGGACAGGGTCATCAATGGCTCCAAGGTTCATGCTACCTCCTATGGTTTTATTCTGACTACGAGTCTGGATATGTGCAATGTGCCTCTAAAGAAATGGTAAATAGCTTCAATCAAGGATAACTTTGGTACTAATACTCTAATTGCTTGTGACTATTTAGTCAATGCCATACCAAATGAACCTGGTTCATACAAGAAGACTCCTATCAATAGTAAAGTCAGGGCTCTAGTTCAGGAATATGAAGCAAAGGATGCTGAGATAGCTAGGCTCAAGGCTCGTGTGGCAGAGGTGGAATTTGAGAATGATGCCCTTAGAACTAATCTTGCCAAGGAAAAGGAGAAGAATGATGGAATTCTTCAAAATATGCTAAATCTTTTTCAAGCCCAAAACCAACCCTCTAGCTCTCCCAAGCCTTAGGAATTCTAGCCTCTATCACCTGAACCTGTCTAGTATCCTCACTGACCCGGATTAGGGATTTTTCTATCTTTTTTTTGCTCATGTTTTAAATGGTTTTTGCTTTTTGGTTGTGGATTATGGTAGATACATATCTCCTATCGATGATATCTATTGTTTCTGCTCTTGTTCAATGTTAATCTTTCCTTGATAGTTTAAAAATGTTTGCTTGATTACTGATGATTAATCTATGATTGCACTTGTAGTTCCCCAGTGGCCATGAGTACTTATTAAAATTTGGGATTCACAATTTGTATGCAAATTTTTGATGATGCCAAAAGGGGGAAGAGATATTATGCTTTACACATTCCGAATAAGTGATATTTATTACCTAATTAACCTGGTCCTTGATGATAAGTGAATTTTCTAAATTTTGTATTGATGGTTAAGCTGAGTTCTCACAGGATCTAAGTAATAAGCACAGAGTTTGTAATAATTAAAAAGAGGAAATTTGTTGGACCAAGAATAGGTGAAGTTTTGAAGATTGACAAAAGAACTCAGACATGGACCAGGTCTATCTTGTGAAGCACCGTCATGATCAACCTCTACATGTGAGATGCACGAAGAAGATAAATTTAACTGATCAAGAAGCAATATCTCCTAATCTGATCGAAAAGGTTGCATATTGGATAAGGAGAGAAAGACTCCTTACATGAGGAGAACATAATTTAGGAAGGAGATGGTGTTAGGTTTTGAGATCACCTTGAACTCTTCTACGATAGAAGAGTAGCATTTGAATCCCAGTCAATCTCTGATTACTAACCTATTAAATGTCAGTATTGTTCTCTTTTTACAGGTAATGCACATAAGCAGAAGTTAAATTTAAATTGAGAGCAAAAGAGCAAGGCGATTTTGCAAGCAATTTATGTGTGCTTTGATTGTGCATCCTGAAGCTACTTGAACAGGATAGAAGAAGCAGTTCCAAGTGTCTATCTTTTATTATAGTTCAATTGTAGTAGGTTTTTTTACTTTATAACTTTTAGCTTTCATAGAAGCAACTGTATTAGGTGCCTAGAGTGTTCAAGTTAGAGTTAACTTGAAGTTGTCGCAACAGTTGAGGTTGTGTGCCACAACGGGATTACAGTTAATCCTTACGTTTACAAAGAGTTTTGTAGATGCTATTTTGGATCAATTATTTTAGTGGATATTTGAGAAAATCCTATTGAGTAGTAGGTTGTGTTTTTTCTCCTTTTGAGCCAGGTGTTTTCCACACAAAAATCTTTGTGTTCTTTATTTTTGTTATTTATTATTCCGCAAACAGTAGTAGTTAGAACACATAGATGAATCAGGTCCTTCTATAGTTCAGTTAAGCAAAAATTGGGTACCACACAAATCAATCCCCTCCCCCTCTTGTGTGGTATTGACATTTAAAACATTAACAACACATCTATAAACACGGCTCTACTAGATATGGCTTGTAGATTCCCTTTGAAACTAGAGGGGTAAACCTCAACTTAGGCCGATGAGGCCATATTCTGAATCATCTTAAAATAATGTCTCTCTCATATGAGGTATAAACATACCCAAAAGCTTATATGTATATATATGTGTGTTTTTTTGTGTGTGTGTGTGTGTGTGTATGTGTGTATTTTTTTTTTTTGTGTGTGTGCAGGCTAACGAAGCTGCCATGAAAATCTATTTATATACAAAATATACAGGACTCGTCTACATGCCTCTAGTGATAATTGAATTTTATCATGGTCGGGACAGGGCCTCGACCTACCCATAAAACCTATATATATAAAATGTACTCCAAGGTCTAGAATTGGTAACTCGAAAGAAGTGGAGCTTATCAACCAAGCTAATGTTTGACTCTCTCTGTTATGAGGGTCTACTGTCTATCAGGACCCACAGGCATGAAATGCAGTATCCCTGACAAAAGGGATGTCGATACAAAATAATGTACCGAGTATGTACGATAATAGAATAACTAAAAGGTGCAACTGAACTGGTAATATGATAACTAAAAGTAATTGTGAGTCAAAGATAATATGAAGATATGCTTATAACCTGTAGATACTGACTCATCTCTCTCAATATAGTAAGTAAAATAGATGTCCTGCCCTATAAAGCTCGGTATGTGTAACTGCTCCACCATAGTAGACTCGTTCGCAGGCGCTCGGCCATACTAGACTCTATATCTCGGCCATTCTGGGCTCACTTATAGGGTCTCGGTCACAGCAAGCTCGGTATATAACTTACCATATGATCAAAGGTTGCCCAATAGGGGCCTGCCTATCGATTATAGCTCGATGGTGGCATATATATACACACATATACTCTCTGCTCTTTTGGCTGAAAGAAGACAAAACAAAACTGAATATAAAGTCCTGATAAGGGAGAATGTTGTAACTAATGAGACTAGGCTAGTGTACATAAATTCAGAAATATGAACTTCTCTTTATGCCTTGTTATCAAACACATGTAGTTACTAGATCATGCCAAAATGAAGGAAAGTTTTATCCTTAACATACCTTAACCACGTTGAGTCCTTAACAGCTTCCAAGCAACTCTTCAAACAACTTAACTGAATCTACCATAGCATAAGGAGATTCAAAATCGGTGCTAAGTAAAGGCTAAGCCTGTAACTTAAGCTAGTAGCTCGTTTATGTAAATGTGGGAAGCATCTCCCCAGTAACAAGGGCCTTCTCCAATACTATATATCAACAGCCCAACAACACTAATCAATCTACACAACAACAAGTGCAGAAATGTCACATACAAAACTATTATTTAACAAGCGGCACGCTTGGATTGGAACCAAACCATACACTTACAACATAATCAATAGGTCCAGCATATAAACATATATATTGACATTACATTCCAAATTTATACCCATCATATAAGCAACATCAACCAGCCCTACAAGATAAAATAATGACATGAACAACTTTTAGGTATTATGTGATTGCTTCTTCTCTTATTACAATATACTCAGCATATTGACAAGCATAACAACAAGAAGAATATTATAACCAACATATTCCTCATGATTTCCAGCCATATGAAGTCATATACACAACTCCAAAATAGTCAATAAGAGACAATAATATCTTATATAATTTCAAGTTCGATCTTGTAATTTTTCATCCAAATAAATTAACAAACACATAGATAAGATTAATCTCAAGAAATAGGGTTTTATACATACCATAAATAATCTGAAAAAACTCAAACCAAAGCTTCTCTTAGCCTACAAGCAACCTTAATCACCTCACAAACTCATAGAGACTATTTTCTTCACTTAGGCAAACTTTTAAGGTTAGGTTTAGGTAAAACACCGTTAGATTCACTTGGAACCCATGCCAACTGTTAGAGAGGTGTTGAGAGGGTTTGGGAATTGTCCTTGGTCGAAAATGACCAAAAATATGCCATCCAAGCCCTTTAAAATATTCAAGGATCGTCCACCGCCTAAGTGAATCCCACTAGGAACTGCTTGCGCGGTCTCGCGAAAATATGAATGCCTCTTTACTCAGATGTCGTATCAACGAACATTTTAATGAGTTAGAAACTAGACTCGTATATCTTCAATTTGGTAGGTAGATCATCATGATTATCCAAAGTATATTAGGATAAAAGTCTAGCTACATTTAACCTAATTTAGGTACATTTATGAATGTAACCTGTAATGACCTTTGCCAACTTTTGTTCCACAACTCACGTGACTTCAAACCTTAACACAGACTATCATAACTTATAACATAACCTACTTATAATGTTAAGAACCCTAGTCTCACCCAAAACTTACATGTTATAACATTCACAACTTGTTGACTTATCACAAAACTTATTTTCTTCAATTCGTTTAGCTTCTAAGCCTTTAAACCCTCTTGGTACTTGGTATTCATGATCTTAAGTATTCGTAACGTCGAACGTAAAATGATTAACTTACTTTATATACTCTCAGACAATTTCATTTCTGAGCTTACGTCACTCGTCTTACGACATACTCTCCCGTACATAAGCATTGGGTGTAACATAGAGTATAGATGTCCCCTCCCCCAGGTTCATAAAGCTACGCGTTCGCGAGAAGCTGGTCCCGTTCGTGGAGGGTAAAATTCTCAACACTCCGCATTCACAACCCAACTATCGCGTTCACGATGAAGAAAATCTCCCCTGTCCCAAACTCCCCTTCGCGATCACGAAGCACATGACACCAGAAACAAGCAATAGTCCCAAAAACCAGATTTTTTCTAAGTTAAACCATCCGTAGCATATTCGAAACTCACCGAGCCCTCGGATCTTCCAACCAAATATGCACAAAAGTCCAAAACATGATAAGAACTCGCTCATATGATCAAAATACCAAAATAATGCCTAGAACTACGAGTCGGACACCAACCTAAATGAATTTTTAATGAAACTTTAGAATTTCTATATTAACAACCGGACATTCGTATCATGTCAAACCAACTCCGTTTCTCGGAGATCCTCGGCTCAAGAAAGCAACAAGAGACGATATATTAGTACTATCAATAGACACATAATAAAGTAACATAAAATAACATAACATAACATAAAATAACAAAATAACAATAATATAGGAAATACGAAAAAGATGGTCTTTAAAATCAATAAACTTTCAATTTTTGACAAAAGTGATAGTTCGAGTTAAGGACCTCCGAATTCGATTCCAGGCATACGTCAAGGTCCCAAATCACGATATGGACCCATCGGGACCGTCAAAATACGGATCCAAATTTGTTTGCTCAAAACGTTGACCGAAGTCAACTCCAATGAATTTATAAGGCAAAATTTCATATTTTATTAATTTTTAACATAAAAGCCTTCCGAAAAATACCATACTGTGCACACAAATCTAAGAAGGCTTAAAGGAGCTATCAGAGGCTTCGAAATACCGATTTAAGGTTTAAAACTCTAGATGAACTATCGGGTCATCACAAACATGAACTCAACAATACGTAGCAGATAAAGTGATGCTACAAATATAATGAATTAGAGAAGCATTTTAGACTTAAAAGATGTGCACAGTAACTACAGCAGGAAGCAAAAACAAGGAAACAACAAGACCATTTTGCAGAAAAATAAAGGATCAACTACAAAGTCATGCAACAGCTCAATCAACTTTTAACATTAGAGTAGTAGAAATTAAACTATGTGATTTGCATAAGCAGAAGTTGGAGTAGTTCTCTTGTAGAAATTTGAGGCAAGGCAAAAAGAATAGAGACATCATAGATTTTGGCACACTTAGCAGCTAATGTTAACGCGATAAAATGACCTGATGCAATGGATTAACAGTCCTGATGTATCCAGGCATCTAACTTCTTCTATCAGTAGGTAATGCACAGTTCACTTCAAGATTTCTGTTCCAACTTGCCAAGTCTGGCAGGGTATCTAAACCAATAAACTAACTCATAAAAAGCCACTAGTTCCAATATCTATGATTAGTATATTGAACTTGGGTTTAATAACTTATATAAAATTGAAAAAATAACACTATATAGTTGCTCTTAAAATAATAGCCTATATATTTTTTTAAATATATACATACACACATTATGTATATTATATACAAAAATTATAGACTTTTTCAGCTACTGAATATCAATAGTTTCTGGCACGGTCTAAAAATAAAAAAACGCTAATGAAATTCCTTTTTCATTAATTGGCCCAAGCTAAATGTTAGCCTACAAGATGGGGGCGATGTGCACAAATAGCCGCTAACAGCTTCTGTCTTTATTTTAAAGTTAGTGTTTTAAATGTCTTTAGTCTTTAGCTACTAGTTTAATAAACTTATACCTAAATGGACGAAAATACCCTTCTGCTATAACTTATACCTATGCTTTTATTAACGAGAGCAGTAGCAGCACCAGCAATGCTATATTACAACACTGTGATCGTCGAAATTGCAGAAAATTCTCTTCCAATTTCATCCAAAAATCGACATAGATATACAGTAAGTTATACTTTTATGCGTTTCTATTGATTTTTATTTCGACGTAGTTATACTTTTTTCGATTTCTATTGATTTTTATATAGTAAGTAGATATTTGATTTTTTTTTTTTTTTGAATCTCTGGATTGATAAAGTTAAGGACATTGCGTCCTGTGATAATTCTATAAAATTGACTACAAAATATTAAGGACAGAGCATCCTAAATTTGCAAATTGAATTGAGAAAGTTAAGGACATAATGTCCTTAATTTTATTGTTGTTCTTCTGTATATTAAGCACATACTATCATAGTTTTGCAAATTATTTTGAAAAAATTAAGGACACTTGGTCATGAACTTTGAATTTCAATTTGAAAAGTTCAGGACACTTGATCCTGAATTTTGAATTACATGTTCAATATTTAAGGATAGTTGGTTCTTAACTTACAATTATTAGTTAAAATGTTAGGGACACTTGGTCCTTAACTTTTGGTTTCAAGTTCAAAAGTTTAGGACAGGAGTCCTTAAGTTTGACTTGCAGGTTCAAAAGTTAAGGACAGTTAGTCCTTAAGTTTGAATTAAGGTTCAAAGTTAAGGACAGTCAGTCCTTAACTTTTAATTCCAAGTTCAAATGTTAAGGACATTTGGTCCTTAACTTTTGGTTTGAAGTTCAAAAGTTAAAGACAGCAGTCCTTAATTATGACTTGCAGGTTTAAAAGTTAAGGACAGGCAGTCCTTAAGTTTTAATTTCAGGTTCAAAAGTTAAGGACAGGCACTCCTTAACTTTGAATTCCAAGTTCAAATGTTAAGGTCACCAAAAGTTAAGGACAACAGTCCTTAAGTTTGACTTGCAGATTCAAAAGTTAAGGACAAGCAGTTTGTAAGTTTTAATTTCATGTTCAAAAATTAAGGACAAGCAGTCCTGAACTTTGAATTCTATGTTCAGATATTAAGGACACTTGGTTCTTAACTTGGTCTTGAACTTACAGTACATGTTCTTAATTATACAAGGATTGCATTATAAAATATGTCCTTGGTTCCCATTCTTTTGACTTTTGTAGGATGGAAACAATATGCATTATAATTGCTTTTAATGGTATATTGACTGAAGACTATAAATATCTTGATCATCAAACAAAGCTTGTTTTAGTACTGAGGAAATTTAGTTTGAAGATTTCATTAAACAGATCTTTGAAGTTATTGAATTGGATAGACACAAGTTTGAAGCAGTAATATGGTTTGATATCAACCTTGGAACAATCAAGAGAATGCTTGTATCCAAAGATTTAGATCTTCACACATGTATAGAGTTACTAAAAACTCATTCACTCTTCAAGGGCTGTCGTTTCATTGTTGATATTTCGGAAAGAGTTTTTGGATCAACAAGCAATGAACATGTTAACACAGAAACTCAACATGACAATCAAAACAAATGCCAGAAAATAATGGAAATAGATATGGTTGAAGCTCAAGAAATAACAAAAGAGGGACTTCAAACACATGTCAACAGAGAAGCTCAACATGACAATCAAAACAAATGCCAACAGATAATGAAAATAGATATGGTTGAAACTCAACCAATAACTAAAGAGGTACTTCAAACATTATATTCTATTAAAGTAGAAGGACAAAGCATTATAGAGATTGACAACAAACAAGCTTTGGGTATTCAAGTCTTAGAGAGTGCACCGGTAATCGAAGAAGTTGCTGAAAAAACCTCGACTCAACTAACTAGACAAAGATCAACTTTGAAACAAAAAGAATCCCCAACTACGATATTAAGAGAAAATGCTTCGTTGGATGAAATAAAAGTGGGATCAGTAATTGACAAAAGAAGAGTATAATTAACTATTTTTCGAATATAGCAATTAAAGGACAATTTGAATTTAAGGTTGTTAGATCAAGCTCAATAAGATATTCGTCAAAATGCAATGATGATAGGTGTGGTTGGTGTGTGCATGCTTTAAAAATTAAAAATTCAACACTGTTCAAGATAGTAAAGATTGAGAAAAAGCATAACTGCTCTGTTAATACTATGAAAGCTGATCAAAGGCATGCAACTTCAAAGTTGATTTGTGGTTACATTATCGACAATCTTCGAGACCCAAGGTTTAAAGTTACACCAGCTTTTGTCATGGCAGAAATGCAAAAATTGCATGGACTAGACATTGGATATCACAAGGTGTGGCGTGCTATTCAACTTGCTTCCGTTTTAATAAGAGGAATCCCGAAGAGAATTATGAATTATTGTCTTAATACTTGTATATGATGACAAGTAAAAATCCGGGAACTTATACTAACATAAAGATAGATGAAAACAATAGATAAACAGTGAAAAAAAGTTTTATTAGTATGTTTTATAAAATTTAGGACATGATGTCTTAAACTAGTTAACTTTTGAGTTGTATCCAGAAGTTCCGGATTGGCTGTCCTTAACTTTTGAACTTGTAATTCAAAGTTAAGGACTATCTATCCTTAAGTTTTGAACTTTGAACTCAAAGTTAAGGACTTCATGTCCTTAACTTTATAACTTGAAACTCTAAGTTAAGGACTGACTGTCCTTAACTTTTAACCTTGTAATCTAAAATTCAGGACTAACTGTCTTAACCTTCTGTTAACCTTGTTTTATATTGTATTTTTAGGTTTCTTTATATATTTTATACATATGAATCATCAATATCTAGTTGGAATCATTGTAGACCAGTGATTACTTTTGATACAACTTTTTTGAAGTCAAAATATCGTGGTATTTTAATGTTTCAGTTTCAAAGGGTGCAAATAACCAAATTTTTCTACTAGCCTTTAGAATAGAAGAATCTGAAAATAACAATTCCTATGAGTGGTACTTTACTCAACTTTGCAATGCAATTGGGAGCCATGAGAATTTAATTTTTTTGTCAGACAGGCATCAAGCTATTGCATATGGCATTGCAAAAGTATACCCTAAAAGTCATTATGGGATTTGCATCTATCATTTGGAGCAGTGTGAGCACGTGATTTTTGCCCTATATGAGAATTACTCCCAAAAATACAAAATAAAATAGTTTTGTGTTGCGTGTGATTTTCTTTTGAATTTTGTGAAATTTCTTAATTATTTGCTTGTATTTTGTCCGTGCGTGTTTATTTGTTTAAATTAATATAAAACACAAAATATGATTGCATACATATTTAGGATTTAATTGTGCATTTAAGAATTAATCAAACATTAATTTGGTTTTAGAGTAAAACCACAAAAAATATGCATTTTTATTCTATTTTTCGTCATTGTGTGATTTTTATTTTTTTAAAAATGTTGTAATAGGTGTTAATTGTGTTTAAGTGTTAAATTGATAGTTATGTAGTTTAATCTTTGGAATTTTTGTTAAATCAAAAGAAGAAGGAAAGGGGTTGAAAATATGGAACAAATCGGATTTGGGCCAACATTCTAAACCAAAACCAGGCCCAAACATCTCAGTGACCCAGTCCAAGACCAGGTCTCTCATAGACGTCTCCAAACGACACCGTATTGACGCTTCTATCTCGAGCCGTCGATCAAATCAACTGGACGGCTCCGATCAGGCCTCTTTTTATCCAAACGATGTCACTTTGGGGCGCCTGATCGGAACCATCCATTTCGCTCGATCCAACGGCTCCAGGTTTCCCCCAGATACCCGACCCATTCCCGTCTAAGACCGACCCATCCCCACTTGACCAAAACGACCCCGTCTCAGCTAAGTGATTTGATCTGGACCGTTGGTTCCCACCATCCAACAGCCCAGATTATTCGATTCATTTTAATACACTAATTCCCCTACCCCAAACCCCGTCACTCGTCTCATTTCCCAGACCCCCCCTTTTCATCGTCTCCCTCAATGAACCCAGCCCCCAAACCCTAGCCGCCTCTAGATCCCCTCGCCTGAAACCCGGAGGCAACAACACCGCCGGTCACCAAACTAACACCCTTTGACCATTTGACCACCCCCAATCCAAATCCCGGACCAGTTCACCTCGAATCATCTCCGAACTTCTCGAATCTTCAATCGAAGATTCGAGCAAAAACTCGACCTACCCCAAACCACCCCAAATTGATACCCAACACTACCCTGACCTCCCTCGTAACCAAACCAACACTGGTTTGGTTCGAATCAAGCCCAAACCCCTTGAACCCCAACCTGAGCCCCAGGAACCCTAGAAAGGATTCGAGCTTGTTCGAAGATTGTTTGATGGTTCAATGGACTTTAATCGAAGTGTTCTCACTTGAGAACACTCGATTAAAGTCCGTTTAGCCTCAAAAGTTTCAAGTCCGTTGGTCCAAATCCGTTTGTTCTTGATTTTTCATTGTTTGAGGTATTTCTTTCTTCTGTCCTTATCTATTTGTATAATTGTGTGTTAAGTTTAGTTGTGTTATCATCTTTCATCTCTTCGATTGCCTGTTAATTGTTCTGTTTCTCCTCCTCAAGACCTTTTATTTGGTCAAATTGTTGTTTCTGTTTGTTTGATTGATTGTGTTTGTTATAAGATACGTATTCGCTTCGATTAGCGTCGTCGAATAATTAGTTCGTATTTCTTTTGTCTTTGGCCTAAATACTGGGAATCATTAACTTGTTTGTCAATTATTTATTATCGATTATACATGTTGTAATCGATTTAACGAACATCGTCGATTAGTTATAAAGTCTTATTTAGAACAGTAGGACAGTAGTGTCTAAATACTGATTAATTCCATCTTGAATCATTGTTGAATTGAAGTCTGAATTGTTTGTGCTTAGGAAATGAATTGGTTATAGCTGAAGTTCTAATGGGATTACAGAATTGTAGCTAAGGATTTTTGAAAATCTGAAGATGGGTTTTAGTTTAAATGTTCTGCCATTAATGAACTGGCATATCCTCAATGTAATTCAATAGTTTCAAAAGTCAGAATTGATAGGAGATCCGGATCAAACAATGCTGCCTGTAAACCTTTAGATTTTAAGTAGTTGGGCATTAAGTAATAGGAAATGAAAAACCAGCTTTAGTTGATGCTGAAAATGTGCAATGCACATGGGGTAAATTAGTGGAACCTGCTGGACAGCAGAGTATTCCATTAGTTTCTGCACTCCAAACAATTTTAAATTAAAACCCATACTTAGACAAATGAAAGTGGAGAAAACAGAGGGAATAACATGGCTGGTCAATTTTGGGAACAATTAAAAAAGAGGGCTGCAAGGTTGTGAGTTCAGGTTATAAAGGAGATGAAATTTTCAGAATAGGAGGACAGACTTTAAGAGAGGGAGGCTGATATACACTCTAGTACACACAGCTTTAACCATCAGTTTTTTAGAGCCTCAACCATCAGCTTTAGAGTCCTTTTAGCCATCAGTTTTAAGGGTTCTTCTAGCCATCATTTGGGAGAGCTTTGAAAGGATTAGTGAGAAGATTTCAAAGTCAGTCCTAAGCAATCCTGCCCCCATATAACACTGTTTCATTGCTCAAAACCAGAAGCAATTCGAGCCTGTCCCTGTTTCTATTTTTCTTACTTGAGGTTTCAAGTTATCTGAAGGTTTCCTTTGAGCTATTTGGGTCTTTTTATTGCTGCTGTCTGGTTGTCTGAAGTTGCCATTTGACTGCTGTAAATACCCTGTTTTGGTTCAAATCATTCCTGGAATTTCTTGCTATTTTGGCCATTGGTTCTTTGGTCTTTTGCTGGAATCTATCTTTGCTGCTGGTTGTTTATTTGCTGTTGCTGTTTGAGCTGCTGCATTACTGATCCTTCACTCCTCATTTCTGAATTTTCCAAATTCCAGGTACACATCTGTTACACTGGTATACAATGTAGCCGAAGTTCGAAGCATGAATAAAGTGAAGCTTTAAAGCTCGAAGCCGCTTAGTCGCATCTCCATATATTTAGTTGTATATATATGTTAGTTATTTGTTCATTCGAATCATGTGAGTAGTCTGTAAATGTGTAAATAAATTCTGATTGGTAGTAGTCTAAGTTTGTGACTTCATTCCCATGTATGCTAGCCAGAAAAACCAAATGATGTAGTATCCATGTACTGCCATCTCTAGTTATTTTCATTATAGCCCATTTAAATGCATACCAAGTACTAAGGTTAAATAATCAGTTAGTTTATACCCTTTGGTTCATTTAGTCCCGTAAAAACAGTTTCCCTCAACATCAATCTCGTTTCAGCCATATTATGGATTTAAACGTGGATAACGCCATGTAGTCGGTTCAAATCAGCATAGGATGGCCCAGTCCCTGCTTTGCGTCATTCATGTTGGGCCTGGGCCTAAAAATGTTAAATGGAGGCCTGTTTAGTTCATTTCAAAACTCTAACAAGTCATGTTCACAATTCAACTACAAATAACTCGAAATATGGGATGTTACTTCTCCTTTTCACTTGTAGAGAGAAAACGATGTAGGATACAAAACATGTATAGTTAGGGGTCGGGTCCAGGTTGAAATTAGACCCGCTTGTTTACAGGTCGAAAGGTATAATTTTAACTTAATAAAAATGGTTCTAATTAATTAAAGGCACGTAAGTTATAACATGTATAAAAATCAAATATTTTTGCCATTTACAATAGTTTAAGCGACCGTGCTAGAACCACGGGATTCGGGGGTGCCTAACACCTTCCCTCGGGTCAACAGAATTCCTTACCTAGAATTTCTGGTTCGCAGACTTCGTTTGGAAAGTTGAAATTTCCTCGATTCGGGATTTAAACAAATCGGTGACTTGGGACACCTTAATATATTCCAAGTGGTGATTCAGAGATAAAAAAAATAATCCCGTTTCGAATATTGTCACTTAAATTGGAAAAAACTCCTTTATACACTCCCTCGAAAGGAGGGGCGCGCCAAAAGGAGGTGTGACAGCTCTGGCGACTCTGCTGGGGATAAGACCCAGAACCACTAGTTCCGTGTTAGAAATTCGAGCTTAGAATTATTATTGTATTTGGCTTTATTTATTATTATCTGATTTTATTATATGATTGAGCTTAAATGTGCAAAATGATGTTTTTATCGCTTTGATATTTTTTGAACTGTATATATAAACTGTGCCGAAACCCTACTTCTTTCTGAGTCTTCTAAAAATGGTGCATACGTTCGCGTAGCCCGCCTTTTGAAAAAATTATTCCAAATAGAGCGAGTGTTGGGCAAGTGACAAGGCCGGGCAGACTTTAGTGCTCCCGTTATGTCGCCCCCTCCTCAGCCCCGGTTGTCCGCTCGGGTACCTTAACTCTAGACCAAAACCCCATGTTTTTCTTTTACCTAGTAAAACACAGCTTCATGCCGGATCCCTAGTAGGAACGCTTAATTGCATCATGTGCATTTGACTTAGGGGACTCAACACAGGGGTTGGGTCCGTCTAGGACAAGCAACCTGAAGTGAAAAGACCATCCTGCTGCATCCTATTTTGTGCATTTATTTGTTTAGATTGGCATGCTGACCGGCTTCAAATATTGGAAACCTGAAAAAAAAAAAAGTAACAGTGTAGAGGATTAATCACTAGTTTTACCCGAATGGTGTCAAAATCCTGTCAAATTGTTTTTAGAAATTTATATAAAACAAAAAAAAAATCATTTTAGTGTGTCTTGTTTTCAAAATAATATACTCAGAAAAAAAATATAATATTTTTTTAATTAATTGGATTTATTTGAAAGAACAAAAGGATTCTTGTTTTCAAACTTAGTTTGTTTTCTTTGGCAGAACTACGCCCGGTCTGATTCACGCGGGGACGTGATACGTAGGCAATCCACATAAGATTCGACCACCACTAAAAAAAATAAAAAATAAAAAATAAAAATAAAATAAAAATAAAATAAAATAAAATAAAATAAAAGAGAGGAAGGTTCCCTAAAACACTTTGAAGGCACGAATAAAGCAAGCCAGGACGACGCATGCGGTTAGAGCAAAAACATGTTAGAAATGGTTAACTGTTTAGGAACATTGCACCCCCAATGTGAATTGCCAAATCTGTTAAAACTTTAATGCTAACAAGTTTGTTGTTTTCCAAATACCAAA